>PVKV010007201.1:61557-98490 GCA_004027835.1 Alouatta palliata | reverse complement strand
TGCCTGTAGTCCCAGCTACTCGGGAGGCTGAGGCAGGAGAATTGCTTGAACCCAGGAGGCGGAGGTTGCGGTGAGCTGAGATCGCGCCATTGCACTCCAGCCTGGGTAACAAGAGCGAAACTCCGTCTCAAAAAAAAAAAAAAAAAATCATTAGCTTTCAACTTCAGCAATTAATTTCCTCTCTTTCTCTTATAAAATGACAAGATTACAGATTAGCCCTTAAGGTTCCTTTCTGATCTTAAGGGAGTTTGTTTCTTTCCTTAAACACCAATTGCTTACCATGCATACCTAATATTGATTAAACTAAAACTTAAAAACACCCACACACATGCAAGGCTGGGCACGGTGGCTCACGCCTGTAATCCCAGCACTTTGGGAAGCCGAGGCAGGCAGATCATGAGGTCAGGAGTTCGAGACCATCCTGGCCAACATGGTGAAATCTCATCTCTACTAAAAATACAAAAATTAGCTGGGCATGGTGATGCGCACCTATAGTCCCAGCTACTCAGGAGGCTGAGGTAGGAGAATCACTTGAATCTGGGAGGTGGAGGTCGTAGTGAGCCAAGATCACCCCGCTGCACTCCAGCCTGGTAACAGAGCAAGACTCCGTCTCAACACACACACACACACACACACACACACACACACACACACCCCTTCTAAAAACCTGTTTCACTTATTTGTTTGAGTACAGCTTGAGCCTTCTGCATAAAAGGAAGAATCTAAGTAAAATGTTGAGAAAAGAATGTATTGAGCACAAAGTGCTGATAATCAGTGTTTTTATGCCAATAAAATCTAATCTTACAGCTGAGTTCTATACAGCTGTGCAAGACAGACTCTTGCCATGGCTTGCCACTTGAAGGAAAGAAGGAGTGGTGATAATTGTTCATGCAGAAAAATCTCTTGAGACATGAGCAGTACCTGGAGGTATGTGCCCAGCTGGCTGGTTGAGGCACAAATAGTCTGGAATTTCCTTCTTGTCTGATATGTGTTCATTAGTGAAGCAAAATCACAGTTGTCTGAAAAAGTTCTTAACCTTAAAAACATTCTTGCCTTTTACATCCAATTATAAGCATAAAAGATTTAGTCGGGAACATTTAAATCCACAGAGAAATTCTGTGAAACTGAGTCTTTTAGATTAAAAACACCACCACTCCAGAATAAAACAAATACTAGGTTCAAGCAACAAGCCGGAAGCATTCTCTGTGCTGTTAAAGCTCAGAAAGAGGATGGATGCCCCTAATGAATAGGCCCCATCTTCAAGAATCCTTTTAAAAACTTCTGGCTTTTTAAAACTTCTGGCTTGGCATCATTTTAAATTTGGCAAAGCGGAGTCATGTCGGAACTCAAAACTAACGTATGGGAAAGCACTATTTTCTGGGAGAGAAAAATCCATATATATAAGGATTATAAGTAAAAATTACATGTAATTTGAGGCTGCTTCTGTAACCCCCTATTAATATATAGCAGAGGCTGCTTCCATAGCAGCCTAGCATACCCCACATCTTTACAGAAACATAAGAACTCAATGGAAAAAAGTTACATCACTATATATACACAATCTCTTGACCTGAGAGCCACATCCTCACATAAATAACAGCTCAGTTTTGCAAATATTAACTAAAACGGAAAGGGGCCTTATCTACAAAAAAAGTTTACCAGCCAAAGGTTCGTTTGCTCTATTCGTTGTTCTTAAGTGGTATTTACATAAGCTTGCAGACGAATCAACCATTTTTATTAGAACACTTCGCTTCCAGCTACACTCATACCACAACACATCTCACACCCCTGACATCCCAAGGATGACAGTCAGGTATCTACAAGGAAAACATGCCAAAGCTGGGAGCCCTTATTCTCACACATACCCAAGCTAATCCTGTCACATTATCCAAACATGGGAATAACTAAAAATACGTATTTTCATGAAATTCAAAATTATGTGTATGTTTCTATAGGGACAGTGAGCGAGAAGTCTACAGAACTGTAGTCAGTAAAAAAACATCACTTCCAAACCCCCTTGAGGATGTCTCATTCCAAGCTGCACGGGAAGGTGGAAAGAGACAGAAGTCAGAACACACACTCCTGCTCCCCAGTGCCAGGAGCTCACGCTTTACCCAGCCCTTGGGCACCACCCCTGCCTAGCACCCCAGAGCACTGAGACAGGTCCCACTGCTTTTCAGGACTGTGGTTCAAGCTTTTCCTACACAAGCTCTCTGTGTCTTAGTTCCTTTATGTATAATATGAATGATACAGGTGTTTAAGCATGTAACTTCCAGATGGCCCTTTAGTAAGATCCAAAATGTATCTTGTTATTCTATTTGTAGAGATCTATTATGAATTGAATTCATATTTGTGCATCAGTTTGGGCACCCAAGAGACATGCATAACACCCTTGAAAAGAAGAAAAAAAAATGTGTTCAAGCACCAAACAACTGATTGCTTTCTGGAAAGACGTGGAGGAAGAGCTCTGAAGTTGCCATTTCAGCCTGCTGGGGCAAAGGCACTGTGTGGGGCACCTGCACACTAACTCTTACCTAACACCAGAACATTCTATAAAGTAGCTGGTATTGTCCATTTACAAATACAGCAACTAAGGCTGAAGAAGTAATTTGCCCAGAGAGACTCAGAAAGTGGTAACAAAAGTCCATGCTCTTAGCCAGCTAATTGTAACATCTAAGAATCCGACAACAAAACCCAAGTAGAAGAGCTGGTTAAAATTGATATACAGATTAGTGAGTTTTAAAGACTAGATAAAACAGGTACATGGTACAAAACTGAAAAGGTATCAAAAGATAACTTTCAAAGACACCCCAAGAGAGTACATCTCCCTCCTATGGAGTGCTTGGTTCCTCTCCACAAAGGCTGCAACTGAGTTTTTGGTGTTTCCTTACCAAAATACAGACTTAATAATTTTTAGAGCACATTTTAAAGTAGCTTAAGCAAGGTTAAGCAAATCCATTATACTACCATTTAGCATAGATGGTTTCAAATTAGAAGGGGGAAAAAACTACCAGAAACCAAATTATGAATTACTAAAGTTGTGTCTTCCATGGTGATTTTAATGAAATGTGCCATGACTAAACACAAAAGCAAAATTATTTCCAAAGAAAGACAGCAAGTTATTGATGAGGGAAATGCTAGAATAATATCTTTGGTACAAAGGGTTTCAAGATTCTATTATTTTTAAGTAACTATTGCAAAGTATGTATAAAGCAGGTTGAAGGCATCTGCCTTTAATAATGGTAACAGTATTCCAAAAGAAGGACTTAGCTGAAAGATACCTTATAAAATAACATGAAAGAAAAGAGCTTGAAAAAAGGTAACCATTGTGTTAGCCAGGTATGTACTGTGTACCCATTTTGTGCTATCACTGTACCAGAATTCCAGAGTTGTAGAAAGAAAGGTTTAAGGTTAAATAGCATCACAGTGAAAATGTTATACTCCATTAACTAAAAACAAATCCGTGTTGGACACTTCTGATGAAATACCACACAAAGTCAACACACCTCCATGCTCTATGAAACCTTTCATCTGAGATAAGCCCCAATGTCTAAATTTGGTTTCCCAGCTGTGGTCTCTTTTCTAGACTTTGAAATCTGACAGGTGTTACAGAAGGTGAATTTGTCTTCAAAACATGCCCCATGCCTTAACCTTCATTTCTGATCAGCCAGGAGAATACTAAAATTTTTTCTTTAATCAGCTCGTGTAGAATTCGATAACGTTTATTTTATACAGTTTTTTTTAATTGAACAGACGTTATAAAACATTCATCATAAGGAAAACAATCTGTACCATTAACATCACTGACAGTTCATCCTATTTATACTTAAATATATATATATTTCAAAGATTTCTGACACAAGCAATTGTAGATATTGGTTCAAGTATTTTTTTCAAAAAATTATCGGATTCTCACTCTTGCACGGTTGGGGGTTGAAATCAGTAAGAACACTGTGTGATATACTGAAAATCAGTTTAGAACTGTTTTTTTGTTCTAAAGACAAGTTATTTCTTGAGAAGTATTACATTTAATGACATTCTCATAAGCAGTTTTATTTTTCACTTAATGTGGTGGAACATAAAGCAAATACCAGGTGTGAGAGCTCAGAAGAGACCGAAACAGAAATTCCACCTGAAATGACAACAGTTAACAAAGAAACAAATTAGCAGGTGCAGACATATCATGTAAGGGAACACCTATTTACTATTTCAGATTAGCTTATTATGATAAAATTTTAATATAAAATATGTATACAGTCACATTACTAATTCAGATAAACATTTTGAAAACATAAAAAATGCAAAATTCTATAGAAAAATATTTTCCTTCAAGGACAGAAAACTGTCACACACCAGAGAAGAAGGGGATTTAATTAATAGATAAGAAGAATAATTGGTATATATATGGCTTATATGCAAATAGGTGAATTTCAGTTTGAAAGCATGGTGCGTGCCTATATTCTAAACGTAGCCTGTGAACAACGACATTAATTTATACCAACACAATTTGTTAAGAAAACGTTGGCAGCTACATCCATTCATTTAAGAAATACCTATTTAAGAAATACTATTTATTTAAGAAATCTCTATTTAGTTTCTCCTCTGGGCAAGACACTCTTTTGTGCTGAAGTTATACAATTCTAAGTTTAAGGAATTCATTAACAAGCTTTAACATTTTTCCAGAAAAATCTTTTTAAATTTCAGCATGGGTACAAAAGGCATGTTCTCCAATTCAATTTTAATATTTCTCCTTATCGGATGAACAAAAAAGACACACTCAAAATATTTTTCAGTTAATGCCACTGAAAAAAGAAGCACGAGAATGAAAAAGGCAAGTAACATTTTAGGATTAATGGTTTTGATGTCATGAACCCCCCCAGAGGTTCTTAGGAGTACCCATGGGTCCCCAGACTACACTTTTGAGAATTGCTGCTCCACACAAGCAGGTTACACGCACAAATTTAAGAAAACAGATTGCTGTCCCTCCTTTATATTTTCCTTTATACAACTACATTTCACCTGACAGGGTCTGAAGGAAGAACAAATTAATCCAAATTAAGAGGTATTCTAATTCTATCACAGATGTCTCTCTCCAGGACTTTCTGCTACACTCATTAGAGAACATTTGTGAGGCGAATTCATTTGGTAAATCATGAGAGGAGAGAAGCAGGCCGGAGGGCTAAGAAAACTGGACGTTGGGGCCCAGGTACTTCCTGCTGGGGCTGTCAGCAAAGTACAGGGGAGGTGTTGACACCCGGAAATCCAGGCCCATTACATGGGGATTCCCGTTCAATCTCTCCTGTAATCAGACTCATGCCCTAGATGCAAGGCAAATGATCACCGCTAAGGAAGTAAAGACAAATAATATTGTATTGCCATTCTCAAGTAAGAATCGTATCTGCTGTGATCTCTAGACCTTCATTTACTGCTCAATGAGCCCGTTTCAAATCCCACCATGATTTGATCTCGTATTTTCTAGGGTCATTCATTTACTTATGTCTTTCATCAAAGAACCCAAAAGAAGTCTTCCGAGGCATAAAGAGAACTTTTAAAATGAGAACCTCAAGTTTGAAATATAGACAAAGGAATTAGTAGGACATTGAAATTCATTTCCTAGAGCAACGAATTAGCAAAATCAAAATATGCCACAGCTAATTGATTTGCATTCAGCAAACACTGTTAGATGAGAGACTTCCCTTTCATTCTTAAAAATAGATTTAACAAGCATATTAATTTTCCACTGGCCGCTATAAATAAATGGAACTCCAAAATATCTTTCTTTGCAAAGGCGTTTGCTCTAGCCAGTCACTGTTAGCCTGACCCGGAGTGGAATGTGTATTTACATTGCCGAGAGGCAGCATTGTGTGCTGGTGGGAAACCACTTCTCACAAACCTCCCATTCAGCCGAGGACTCCACAATAGGTACTCACACAGGAAGCATGCCTTGCAAAGAGCACCTCTGCCATTCCAGAAAGAATTTTCCAAGGCACAAGGACAGTGGATCACAATAAATGCCATGTTCACAGGCCCTAACTGCCTACACTTCAGGGTCAACAAAGTCAGTGCTGTTCACAACCATTCCCCGAGTTCTTCCCAGGGTGCAAGGGAAACTGTCAACAATTCCATTTCATTTTTCTAGATAATCTCTTAGGGTATCACTTTATTTTTCTAAAAAAAAAAAACCACTAAGCCATATTTTTTTTTTCTCAAATATCCTGGAAAGTACTCCCAAGAATGCACTGCTTTTTCAAAGCCAACTGAAAGGTGTTAACACTGAGTGTGCAAATTTTTAAAATTCAAAACTTCAAATATTACTTCAGAACTCCACTGATTCCTTAAATACCAATTCCCTAAATACAAATTCTTTAAATACTGACCACTGTGTTTAACTGCAAAGCCAAAAAATTATTCTTTTAATTCCTCACTAGAAAAAGCGTCTACTGTCAGTAGTATCATGCTAATGATGACTTCTGTACAGGTATGTGCAGGAAAGCAAGACAATGGTGACTGCTTACACATGCCATCAAATCAACTGCTGAATGAAAAATGAAACTAATAAATAGATTTTGGCAATTCAATACTAAACTACTAACCTCGGGGTTTGGCTTTTTCCTCCCTACTTGAGCATATATGGAAATACAATCTCTTTTTTTTTTTTTTTGGAGCGGAGTTTCACTCTTTTTGCCCAGGTTGAAGTGCAATGGCATCATCTCGGCTCACCGCAACCTCCACCTCCCGGGTTCAAGTGATTCTCCTGCCTCAGCCTCCCGAGTAGCTGGGACCACAGGCCTGCACCACCACGCTCCAGCTATTCTTTTGTATTTTTAGTAGAGACGGGGTTTCTCTATGTTGGTCAGGCTGGTCTCCAACTCCTGACCTCAGGTGATCTGCCCACCTCAGCCTCCCTAAGTGCTGGGATGGCAGGCGTGAGCCACCACACCTGGCACAACCTGGTTTTTAAAAAAAAATGTGTTGATTAAATTCTCAACACCCCAACTTCCCAACCTGTACAAGAAAAGTGGCAGCTGTTTCCGACAATGATCTCTTAAGGCCATTAAATAATTTAATAGTATTGGCAAAGGGCAACTCTTCTGGCTTATTTTTCTTATTTCTCAAAAAAAAAAAAAAAAAAAGAAGTTCTTGCAGCTCCAGCTCAAAGGCTCATTTCTCAAATTAAAGGACTGAATTCCATGACCAATGCCCCTGCCAGCTCTATTAATCTATCAAATTTGGGTATCATAATAATTAGTATCACGAGTAATACGTACATCTCAAGGATTTCTTGGAAGTCATAAGGCGGCTGCTATAAAATAAAAATATGTGTATCCATGCACATCATAAATAATACCATTTACCAGTGTCAGGAAGTTGCTTTGACAACACAGAAAAAGTAAACCAGAATATGAGGAAATGTTCAAAATACAATGCTTAGTGCAATTTGCACAGTCAGATTATATATGTATACACAATTTTTTAAAAGACTGAAATGAAATAGAACCAAAATGTTAATGCTTAACCTATAGATAATGGAATAATGAATAAGTTATATTTTTTCCTTTGAACTTGCTATATTTTTTCAAAATCCTGCAATGAGCATCTATAATTTTTATAATGATACAAGTTAACTTTTTAAAAACTATGTAATTCAATTTACTTTGCATCATGTGATTGCTTCATTTTTGTGAGGAAATTGTGTGTGTGTGTGTGTGTGTGTGTGTGTGTGAAGAAATACTTTCAAACCACCACATACAAAAAGACCTAAAGAACACAGGTTTACCCAAGTCTCACAGAACTAATTGTCACCATTCAACTCTGACTGTGGGACACAACAATGGAAAAACATCTGTGGTTAAGTAATAGATTTGGTAACATTTACAAAACCAGCCCTAAGGTCATGCTGGCTGAATAATCCCTAGATTAGGCATGCTCACTAGGACCAACCCAAACAGCTAAAAAAACAGGGGGTGGGGGAAGTAGGCTCCATAATCTTACTTTTTTTAGATAACAAGTGCTCCATAAAATCCTCTTCCAACTGCCAAAATAAATCACGCTTTCTGGGTGGAGAACTCTCTGTCAATCAAATAGGAATCAGCGAAGATAAACCTAATAATAGAATCTGTTACATACTTACTTAGCTGTACTAACTATGCTAGTCCCTAACTAGCACAAAAGACTTCAAAAGCTCTAGCTTTGAAAAGTACAGGGTGGGGTTAGAGATTTCCCTGGGAGCTGGCAGGCCTCATTCTTTAACTGTGGAAAAGTAACTACCCGCTCTTATCTTTATGGGTTCTTTCCAGCCACCCGCCCTCATCCCATACCTTTTAAAAATATCTGTCCCATATTTTTATTCCCACATTCCTATGCGTTATAGCATATAATACATGTTCACTCTGGAAATCTGAAAATACAGAAAAGAAGAAAGTTTAACTGTTTGTAATCTCACCACTCAAAAATAACCACTGTTTAAATAAGGATGTATTTCCTCTCAATCTTGCTTTTCTACCTACTTGAAGCTCATAGTTAGAGAGCTACAGATTACAGAGTATAATCAAACTGCCTATTTTTTATTTTTGATACATAACAGTGATACTTGCTACTTTAAAAAATAAGCAAGCTGGTTCCTAAATCACATTTTACTTCAGAGAAGATGGCAAAATTCTCCTCTAGGTTCCTTGACTCTGGCACAAAGATGGGAATAAACCAGAAAAACAGATAATACGACAGGTATGTCCATGGGGCACTCAGAGGCATAATTTCTTTTTATATGATATGTTACAATGACAAAATGCTTTTAGATTGTGTACACATATTTTAAATAGGATAATTTAAATCCATTATGAAGAATGGATTCCATGAATTAATAAAAATGCAATTCTTTATTTTTAAGTTTACATGTATACAAGTTTCTGAAAGTAAACAGGTTTATTCTCTATCTCCTGAGAACTGCAGGATGTTTATGTTAAGTAGCACCTATTTCACAACTATAAACCTAGCCCAAAGAGCAGAATGAATACATGTACCAGCAACCAAGTTCAATGGCACTTTGCCCTAAAATACTTAACCCTGAGCATCTAGACTGTATTGTTACCAGTAAAATTAACAGAGAACCACACTGGGAAAATGTACTACGTAACTTAAGATATTTTAGAACAATGTACAAAAACATACGTCACATTATGAAACAGTGAAAAGTTGGAAGCTATTTTATCCATACAATGCAAGATCCTGCAGCCAATTTTAAATGCTGTAGAAATCAATCTGCTAACATAGGAAGGCGTTTACAACACACTGTTTGTAGGGGGAAATAATAGGTTAACAAGGAAATGTATGCTGTGATACTCTGTGCAAAACTAGGTATATGTTTATTTTTCTTTTTTTGAGCCGGAGTCTCGCTCTCTCACCCAGGCTGGAGTGCAGTGACGTGATCTCCACTCACTGCAACCTCCACCTCCCAGGTTCAAGCAATTCTCCTGCCTCAGCCTCCTGACTAGCTGGAATTACAGGCACCCACCACCATGCCCAGCTAATTTTTTTTCCAATTTTTAGTAGAGACAGGGTTTCACCATGTTGTCCAGGCTGGTCTCGAACTCCTGACTTCAGGTGATCCGCCTGCCTCAGCCTCCCAAAGTGCTGGGATTACATGTGTGAGCCACCATGTGTGGCCATTTTTCAAAGAGTCTAGAATAAATAACACAGACCAAAGTGTTCACAGTGATTTTGATAAGGGAGGTAGAAAGAAGAATTTTTTCATTTATCAATACTCCAAGATTTTTTTAATGATGCTTTTGTTAGGAGAGGGTGAAAAACGTACACAGAACAAAGAGCATCTTAAGGGCAACCTGATCACATTCGTGTCAAATAATCTAACAGAAAAATGAGAAACAGATCATGGATATCTGGTCAAGGGTAATGCTATTAGACAAAACTCACCTCTTGGAGCTCCTGATATGGGTCACTGGCTGTGACAACCTCTCTTCTAAAGCTGTGCTATAGCTCTCAGGGAAAAATGTGAGCTGTTCTAGACCCTTTACTCTAGGCCCAGCGGGGCCAATGGGCAGTAATGGTGGGGGGCTATGAACCTCCCAGAAGCTATTTTGAGGTTCAGAACATATCACAGAATCCCAAATTTGAAAAAGAACTTTCAGAAGTTCAGCTCTGACTCAGGCTTGTACTGTATCTAAATATCCCTAGTAGATCAGAAGCTTCAAAATATCAAAACTTGGGTCTTTTGTTTTTTTATTACACTATATCCTTCAGCTAATTATCCCAGGATTTCCTCTCCCAAACAGTTGGTAAAAATACATTTATTTGGAACAACAGGATGATAGGATTAATAGATAAGGTCAGAATTAGGCAGAACTGTGTCCAAGTCGATGAAAACCAAAAATTGCTGAGTATTTTAAAATCACCATTACTGAAGAGAGTACTCCTCTGATAAAGTTTCTTACCTCTGACCCTTCCTTTCCATTACCACCATCCACAGCAGCACCCTAGTTCAGGAATTAGTCAAATCACTTCTCCATTCTGAAAAAGTAAAGGACCCACTGGCCCTGCCGACTGTCCCTATCATCTCCCTGCTGTCCACTCTACCCTGCACGTGTAGATCGTGTAATGCAGGTCTGGAACCTCACTTCCACTCGCTCACAAACCGGTGACCCTTCAAGCAGAAGCACCTACAGAGATGGGGAACGGAGGAGTTCACAATGTGAGGGAAATAGTTCTACAACACTAAGCGTTCAGGTTAGAGTTTCTCCAGATACGTGCAGGAACTACCAGCAACAGAATCAGACAGGGTGCTTGTTTAAAAACGCAGATTCCTCACAAATATTCACAGCAGCGTTAATCAAAACAGCTCAAAAAGAAGAAACCGTCCAAACATCTGTCAACAGAAGAAGACACACAAGAACGTATCCATTTTATGGATGTATAGAATACGTTCCTTAAAAAGGAATGCAATCCTGATACATGCTACAACATATATGAACTCTGAAAATATTATGCAAAGCAGAAAAGGCCAGTTAGAGAAGGTCACGTAATGTATGATTCGCTTTATATGAAATGTCCAGAATAGGCAAATGTTTCGAGACAGAAAGTCGACTGGTGGTTGCTTGGGGCTGGGCTTGAAGGTGGGGAGCGACTGCCAATGGGTATGAGATTTATTTTAGAAGGGACAAAATGTTCTAGAATTTGCTAGTGATGATGGTTGCACAATGTCGTGAATGTGCTAAAAATATTAAATTTTACACCTTAAATGCATGAACTGTACGACATGTGAAATGTATCTCAATAAAGCTTTATGTTAAACAAAATGCAGATCCCTCAATTCTCCCTTAGATCTACTGAACCAGAATCTCTGAGGCGAGGCCTAGATGGCCTCCCTCTGAACAAAAAGAGCAGGGGGTATGCACGTTCACTAAGTTCTCCAGAAGATTCTTGAGTACACTAAAGTTAACATTGCCTTTGATCTTCTGTGAATCTTAGAGGTTATATATCATATAGTATATATAATATTCTAAAACTTTCTCCAGCCATACAGATCCTCCACAGTCACCCTCCCTATACCAGCATATTTCCATCCAGGTGCAGTGGCTCACGCCTGAAATCCCAACACTTTGGGAGGCTGAAGAGGGAGGACAGCCTGAGGCCAGGGGTTTGAGACCAGCCTGGGCAACATAGCAAGAGACCTTCTCTCCAAAATATTGAAAAACTAGCTGGGTGTGGTGGGGAGACTGACGTGGGAGGATCAATTAAGTCCAGGAGTTCAAGAATGTGGTAAGTTATGATTATGCCACTGCACTTCACCCTGGGCAACAGAGCGACAATGCTGTCTCTAAAAAAAGATTCTGGCCAGGCACAGTGGCTCATGCCTGTAATCCCAGCACTTTGGGAGGCCAACTTGGGCCCAGTAGCTCGAGACCAGCCTGGGCAACATAGCAAGACAAAAGCACAAAAACTTTTTGTCTCTACAAAACATAAAGTAGCCAGGTGTGGTGGTGCACACCTGTAGTCTCAGCTACTCAGGAGGCTGAGATGGGAGAGTCGCTTGAGCCCAGGAGGCAGAGGTTGCAGTAAGCCATTATCACACCACTGCACTACAGCCTGGGCAACAAAGTGAGACACTGTCCAAAAACAAACAAGCAAGAAATGTAATGTATTTGCTACTCTGCCCTACACGACCCTCCCACGGGACCAGTGTGGAGCACAGGGACCGCTGCTGAGCTTCTGCTCTCGCTGTTCTCGCCTCGTCTTTTCCAGAACACCCACAGTTCTGTCCGGGTTTTGCTACTTCGAGCTACCTCAAGATTGCTACTGTTCACAATAACCTCTACAGAGAACCCTTTGGGTCTTCCCGTCCTCATGCATGAAAGGAGGGTGATGGACTGGGTGACTAGACAGACTTCCTTCCATACCTGCTATAATGAGCCTCTCTCAGAGAGACTTAAGAATGATGCCAGGCAAACAGCCTTTCCTTCATTCAGTCCACGTTTTACATCCACATAATAATGTGTATTAAGCAACTGTCTCCCCCACTTAATCATGCATGGGGAAGCTGAACAACTTGAAGAATCTTTTTGCTAAGCTCTGAAAATGTACACCTAACACAAGGCAGAGTCCAGCATCTGATAGGGGCTGAAGCATTTGATGGACTCCTTCACCGGTACTCAAAAAGTCAATCCTTCAGCTGTCGTTCTGTGCTGCTCTGTTTGACACAGGAGGTTTGCCGTTCTTCTGCTCCAAGACGATACTATTAACCACTATCAAAGACACTTGAAATGCACAGTGTATTTTCTATCAGTAATGATGGCTTTATGTCAGCATTTGGGAGAAACTTGTTAAGGTTAGAGGTGCCATGCATGGTCATGAAATGAACACAAGATAACAGACTCATCTTATGACCAAATTTGCAATCTTATTTGAGGCAATCTAAACCATCCGTTCTCCCTAACACACACACACACACACACACACACACGCGCGCGCACGCACACACACATGTACATCACTAAAGTCAGGGCACTATCACATTACTGGAAGCTACACGATTTTGACCATTTCTCTCTAGCGACTACTCTTGTCAAGGTAACTAAATACAAATTCCATATGAAAACGTGTGCTAAGAGGTATTTCCTGCAAATAAAAGCCAACTTTTGAAGATAATTTTTACATCGCTTACAGATATGAACACGCATTCTTTTATGTTTAGCAACTGTAGTGACAAAGTTGCTAAAATTAAAATGCTCCAAAGCAAAAATACAGACATGTGCGCGCGCGCACACACACGCACACACACACGCACACACTGTATATACATACACACACTTTTCAGAACACTAGGAAACCGCAAAGTGATGATACCACAATCCTCATCTCTAAATCTATTTTTAAATTCTGACCTCTATAATTTCTAATAATATTTTTTCATATATCTGCAAATGAAGAGAAAATATCTACCTTTCCTTCCGTATGTACTGCCTCTTTTCCTATTTGAAAATTACATAGAGTAAAACTTTAGTAATTCAAATTAACTGGAGAAAAAAGGCCCATCTAAATGTATGAAAAGAAGTATTTGCAACAACAAATTTAAATGCAGCTAAAACTTTCAACAGCATTGCCAAGTGGAAGTCCTCCCCGCTGTGCTTAACAGATAAGACATACTTGTATCCATAACAACTACTACTTACAAAAATTTTCCCAAGTACTTCAGAAGAGTTTTATTATATTCCACTCCCTCTCCCCACTTCCTCAATCTCAGCCTTGTTTTACTTATTTTCCAAACTCTTCTTAGGCAATGAAGAAATTACTGGGATGAAAAATAGATCAGTTATATAGATTCAGTATTCCTCATCTGAAATGCTTGGGACCCTAAGTGTTTCACATTTCAGATCTGAATTTTCAGATTTTGGAATATCTCCATACACATAATACAAGGTATCATATACAGATATCTTGGGGACGGGACCCAAGTCTAAACATGAAATTTTTGTTTCATATACACCCCTACACACATAACCTCAAGGTAATTTCATACAATATTTGTAATATTGTACATGAAACAACAGTTTTGGCTGCAACCGGTCACATGAGGATGGGTGTGGAATTTTCCACTTGTGGCATGGTATCGGCACTCAAAAGTTTTAGATTTTGGAGCATTTTGGATTTTCAAATCACAGATGCTCAATCTGTATTACCTTCGGTACCCAGATCAAACAAGGTAAAGAATAATTTAGTTTTGTGAGCTGGATCCTAAGTAATAGGAAAAAACTGAAAGAGTACCATTTCAGTTCATTTTCACAACCCTGTCCCACTCCACAAGCAAGGAGAGTGATAAAGAATAGTGCTCTAGAGAAGCAGGGAACTTGGATTATTCTGTCTCCACCAAGAACTAATTCTGTGTTCCTAAGCACAAGTCCTTCTTCAGCTCCCTTTTTTTTTTTTTTTTTTAAGTCAGTTTCTTCACACATGTCCACTCCAGTTGATTTTGGTGCCTGCATAGAGTGCAGAATTGAGAAAGATTCACTCCCCCGGCTCAGTGATGGCTGTCAAGGTCATGAGATTAAGGAGCTAGGAGATCCATGTCACATTTTTCCATCCACTGGGGAGAAAAAAGCACCAAGGACCATCCTGCTCAAGTTTTCTCAGAAACAACAGCAGAAAAGAGGGGGCACATTTGAAGTTGGATAAGTTGCAGAGACAAAGTCTCTGGCTTCCACTTCTAATCCACTCAACATTCAGAGATAATATTCATATCTGGGAATTCAGAATTGACTAATTTGAAAAATTTTAAAGCAATATCTAACAAGATATGGGGATTAAGCACAGCTGTTCACCTCATATAACAGACATCACAACTGACAGATATCACACCGAAAACACTGATACAAATGAATTACATATGTCGAAATCATATTTGTCATTAACATCGTAAAAAGTTGAGATGGCCGAAATGGGAATTTATTCCCTTGGCTGTTCAAACATTTACTGGGTATCTCACGCAGCTGGCACTGCGCAGACCCTGGATATACCACTTTGCACTTACGGCTAACTTTGTAATTGAGCCATTTTCAAACCTCCATGTCCTTGATCTTCACAAGACAGCCTTACCAGCATCTTGATTTTTTTCCACATTCTGTGAGCCTTCTATCAGAGATATTAACATAGTGCTATGACTGAAATTATATTAATGGCAAAAACCACAATTACTTTTGTACCCACCCAGGAATTTGAAATCATCATACTGCTGAAGGCTTAATACACCCTACATTCGATTTATGCACGGTATGCGTCGTGCCGTCCCCTACCTTCAATCAACTGATACTGATCTTTCCAGAGAAATTCTCCAAACCCCTGCAGACAGCTAAGCCACACTGCATCCTGTTTCCAACATTCACTGAGGACATTTCCTCATCCCTCATGAATTCTTGCTGTTTTTCTAGGGTTTAAGAAAATCCTATGATAAAAGATCTTGCTCCTAACTTTATATTAATACTCCTGTATATTAATACACACATTTTAAAAGATGTTTTCCTACATTCTTGATTCGAATATTTAATTCAGAAACAAGAATTAGTAAAATGATAATAATAATTTGTCATGAACTAATTTTTACTTTGCAAAGTTCTATGGCTATTAGTTGCTCACTACGAATTTTCAGAGCTCACAGGACATTGAAAATCCCATTTATCCAAAACCAATTCTGTGAAATTCAATACGGTGACAAGTCGGTGTCCTTGTCAGTGTCTTTTTGTCCCATAGAAAGCTAATTTATCACTTTAAAAAGATCCCTGGATATTATCTGGCCATTGTGTGTAAATGTTAAAGTCTTACAGCTGGATAAATGAGTACAAACGTTACTATCTTTATAGCTTTTGTACAGGCTAATCATTTTAAGCATCACACATTCCACAGGAGAATACTGTCAACACAAATAATCATACAATCATAATGGCTGCCTTTTGTAGAATTTATTTAAAATGTGGTTTTTACATGATCAATTGCATTCTTTTTTTTTTTTTTAGATTTCACTATGTAAAATTTATCTTTTCATTAATAAAAAGTGTAACACTGCTACTGACTTTTAAATCAATTAATTTATGAAACCATTCTCTTTTGTAGGATGTATACTGTCAATGAAATATACATCCCACAAAATAAAGTTTAAAGAAATGTAATAGCCATGTACAAAAATCGTTGTATTCCGGGAATACAATTAAAACTTCTTCGTTTCACACGTAAAGAAAAGTAAAATTTTCAAACATTTATATTCAGCAGATCAAATACATTTTAAAACCTACTTACGAAGGTACAGATCTGTGTAATCTGATGTATGGATATTACATTTAATTTAAAACGTACTCTACGAGAGATTCATTCTAGCACTAGAGAGACTGCCTGAAATCCACATGATACCGAGGAAAGATGACCGTGGTGGCCATCTGGAGATTTGGGTTTCAGTTCTGTTATGTATGTTAGCTGCATGAGTTAGGTTTCTCAGTCTACATTCACCTGCAACATAAAAAGGTTGGACTAGACTACCTGCAAATTCCCTTCTAACATGAAATTCTGTGAGTCCAATACAGAAGTTTTGCTAATTTGGGATTCAAGTCATGAATAAAGGCCTACACAGAAGAAATTTTCCCTAGAAGGTACCTTGTTTAGCCACATAACTTAACAGAAAAATTACAACAGCTGGGCAACACTCATTCAGGCCACACCTTGAATGATAAGCATTTTTAGGCTGTCGGCTTTTCCAGGAACAAGAAGTGGCAAGCAATTTCCTGGTTCCAAGCGTATTGCTTACTCTGGAAAAAAATGAATGGCTGAGGTGATGAATGACAAAAGCTTCAAGATCCATGAACCAAAGTGGCATATACTACACTCTCATTTCTTGCTGATGTGGACATATTCTCTTGCAGATTTCTAATTACTTAGAGATCTCCCTCCAATTATTTGGAGAGCCAGGGCTAGGGCTCTCAAATTCTCTGTCAGCCTTCACGTGCTACAGAAAGATCACAAGTGGAGAACCATTTAATTCTTAGAGCCCCTGGCAAATACCAAAGATTCCAAATCATATTTTTACATCAGCATTAATTTTTCCCCAGTGAGAGTTTGATTTCATTTCCAGCATGTTACAACCTATACAAATTTTTTAAATGCAACATCGGGATTTAAAATTTGCAATGAAATTTGAAAAAAAAATTTTCTTTTTAATCAGCAGCACCTTTGAGACCATCTATCCCATCCCTTATTTTTCAGAGGTCATGCCACTGATGAATGGCAGGATAAAGTCTCTTGCCTATCACTTCAAATTTCTAAGCATATTTTCCACCTAAGTTTAGAAAGGAAATCTAACCAAGTTATAAGCTCTTTTAACACCCACACACATATGCACTCATTCTTACTTATCAAATTCCAAAATGTTCATTATCCCACTGTCTTTCCCTATCACGTCAGCCTCTAAGTGAGAAGTCCCAAATCTGGCAAATACTATGGCTCACAGAGAAAACAAGTATTATCTAAGAGAGTAACAGCAAGTCTCTAAAAGACCAAGAGCAGGAAAAAAAAGATGGCTTCCATGAAATGATACTTTATAATACAGGCATGTAGTCATGCTCCTTAACATTACCTAAAATAGGAAATCAATTCTTTCAAAAAAAAAAAAAGTATATTTATTTCCTAAACAAAAGAAAGATGACTCAAAATTATCCTTTCCATTCTGTTTGGATTCCACATTGTTTTGGGCCTGGCACTCCTTCTATCTCTGGGAGTGGCTGGAAGAAATGGAGCTATAAACTTTGGTAAAGGTGAGGAAAAGCAAGAAACCACGTGAAGCTAGGAACTCACTACATGTCGTGTCTGTTTTTTAATAAATCTATCCAGGTGAAAATTTCTAAAGTATGTGACACAGGAAAAATACTCTGCTACATGCTAATACACCTTTTGTGGAAAACTTCTATCAAGGAAGCTTGAGAAACTCTGAGTTGAACAGTGAGAAGTTCTTTAACACCAGACTTCAAAGAACTTTTAACAATATACACTAAGAATCTCCCCAGGGTGGAACGTTTTTGAACACACAAACTTTTTAAGATCTAATGTTTACTAGAGAATGCCTTTTGGATACCCCTGATCTAACAACTCAATTCTTTTCAACTCTCCTGATGAGATTATGTGAAATCCCAATTTTATAAAGATTATATGAAAATAAGAAATGTTATTAGTATTTCACTTACATAGTTCCTTTAAAGAACTTAGCCCAATTTTTAGGTAAAGAGTCATGTAATCAAATAGCCCATTATTGAGTCTAATGGACTAATTGTACACTCTAATTTATCCATATAACAACAAAATGAGTCACAAAACCACATTAAACATGGTTTGAAATTGCCAATTTTCCAAAGTACCCTTGGAAGCATATGCCATTTGTTCTTTATATTAAAAGGGATCCAGAGCTTTTTTTTTTTTTTTTTTTTAAGACTAGGCCTTGCTCTGTCATCCAGGCTGAAGTGCAGTGGCAGGATCATGGCTCACTGCAGCCTCTACCTCCTGAGCTCAAGCAATCCTCCTACCTTAGCCTCCCAACGAGCTGGTACTACAGGTGTGTGCCACCATACCCAACTAATTTTTAATTTTTTCTAGAGACGTCATCTTGTCATGTTGCCCAGGCCAGTCTCAAACTTCTGGCCTCAAGTGATCCTCCAGCCTCAGCCTCCCAAAGTGTTGAGAACACAGGTGTGAGCCAACACGCCTGGCCCAGAGCATAATTGTTTAGGTCTTAAACAACAAATCTCAAGCATTCATTTCGCCCAGATGAAATATCACTTTTTACAAATAATAAAATATTTTCTAAATCTTTTGCAATTTCTGCCACCTTTACAAATAGAAAAATAAAAGCTTTACAAATAGAAAAATCAAAGAGGACGATATATACACCTTTAGGGCCCTTCCAATGCTGTATCTGAGCAACAAGCAATGTGGCCATGCACTTTTAACATCGGATTCCATTAAGCATTAATAGTTCAACAAAGGAAGCACTTTTCCCCAGCCTCACATTCCATGCTACCGCTTCCACAGTCAAAGCACTGAGGTTAATTCCTCCAAACTGCTATCTCTCCTCTTCTGCATACCACCAGCAATCATAATTATAATCATAAAAAGTCTAGACCTCAAAGAAGCAGAGGTCTTCGATAATCACATCAGGGGGCTGCTGCAAGGTTCAATTGCCTAACAAGGGCCACGGAGGCAACGTCGATGACAGAAGTGGTCTGCCTTTCCTTTTTCACTTCCTTTTGAAAAACATGGCAGAATATTTCTTCATATTTAAAGAATATAGCCTGGGCGCCGGTGGCTCACGCCTGTCATCCCAGCACTTTGGGAGGCCGAGGCGGGCAGATCATGAGGTCAAGAGATCAAGACCATCCTGGCCAACATGGTGAAACCCCGTCTCTACTAAAAGTACGAAAATTAGCTGGGCGTGATGGTGCACATCTGTAGTCCCAGCTACTCGGGAGGCTGAGGCAAGAGCATCACTTGAACCTGGGAGGCAGAGGTTGCAGTGAGCCAAGATTGCACCACTGCACTCCAGCCTGGGCAACAGAGCGAGACTTCATCTCAAAAAGACAAAAAAAAAAAAAATTAAAGAATGGAAAAGACGGCCGAAAGCAACTGACAACTCAGCTTCAGTGTCAAGAGTCAACAGAGAGTCAGGGGACTGTGGTAAACTAAAGAGCAAATGCCCCTTCTTAACAGTGAGCTGCTACCTAGTTCAAGACCTTCACTACCATATACGAATACAGGCTGTCGCCACGTCTTTCAGTTTCTAAAGAAAAAAACAAACCAAAAAAGCTAGAAATCTTATTTTATGTGAAATCCCTTACTTCTCAAATGTTGCTTGCAAATTTTTTTAAACACTGCACGAAACCAAACGCAAAAAATCTGCAGGCCATATCCTGAAACCCAACTTTACAGATTTAATCTCATTGATCAAATCAAATGAGGCAAGCAGTATCATCCAAAGATGTCCCGCCACTTCCCCAAAGCTGCAAACACAAGCTAAGATCAAGAAGAAGATCTCACCATGTATTTACCACGTTTATTCATTTCATCACCAAATTTACTACGGAGCTGGAGCACCTACTATGGATTAGATGCTGTTCCAGAAATTTAACTTCACCAGTTCCCAAGACAAAAAAGTGCAAATAAAAAGACAAAAATTCTTGTTCTCATTAAGTTTACATTCTTGTAATGGAAAAGAAACAATGAACCTAAGTAAATTATGTACATGCAAGAAAATGATACTAGTTTGAAAAACAGAACAGACTAATTGAAATCAGGATGGCTAACTACATAGTCTCTCTATTATGAAGGTTTTATTTGGGGCACAATGTTTTCTAAGGAGATAAGGAGCAGAACGTGGCCAGCAAACCATGTAATCGGACAAATTAACTTTGCCTCAGTTTCCTCATCCATAAACTAAAGATACTGCTGCCTAATCTATATAGCCCCAACTTAAATTGAAGACAAGCACTAGCTAAATATTTTAGTGAATATAATAATAGTATTTTCGTGGTAGAAACATAAATACTGCCTCATAAATCTTTCCAGAGATTCAGATTTTATTTTATTTTTTGACACGGAGTTTCGCTCTTGTTGCCCAGGCTGGAGTGCAATGGTGTGATCTTGGCTCAATGCAACCTCTGCCTCCCAGTTTCAAGCAATTCTCCTGCCTCAGCCTCATGAGTGGCTGGGATTACAGGCATGCGTCACCTGGCCCGGCTAATTTTGCATTTTTAGCAGAGATGGGGTTTCTCCATGTAGGTCAGGCTGGTCTCGAACTCCCGACCTCAGGTGATCCACCCGCCTCAGCCTCCCAAAGTGCTGGGAGCCACTGCGCCTAGGCTTTTTTTTTTTTTTTTTTTTTTGAGACAAGGTCTCCCTTTGCCACCAAGGTTGGAGTGCAGTGGCACCATCGCAGCTCACTGCAGCCTTGTTGACCTCCGAGGCTCAAGTGATGCTTCCACCTTTGCCTCCCGAATAGCTGGGACTACAGGCATGCACCATCCTGCCCAGCTTTTTTTTTTTTTTTTTTTTGGTAGAGACAGGGTTCTGCAATGTTACCCAGCATGGTCTCAAACTCCTGGCCTCCAGCAATCTTCCACCTGGACCTCCCAAACTGCTGGGATTACAGACATGAGCCACCACACCCAGCCCAGAATACTTTTTAAAAAATGTCTCAAGCACTTTGATCCTTCAAAAGTAACAAGTAGCCACTAAAATCATTAACATTTTCCTTCGGTTTTGATGTGGACTGATCCAAAGGCCACAGACCTATGGCAACCTCCATGAACTCTAGGAGAGACTTTGACTTTTTTATACCTCTCTATCGTCTGAAAAAAAATGTTTTTTGCTAAGAATATAAGTAACTTTCATAATTAAAAAGAAAAATAAACCAAGGCCACAATGCAATTAAGAAACAGAGCTAAACCTATGTCTGAGTCCACATGGCTCCTTTACTTTCATTTCACAAAAAGATAAACAGATTTAGCCATGTAGAAACAAGATTTATAATTCCTAATTTCTTTTAGTATGTGTTTTTTATTATAATCTGACCACATCCTGAAGTCATAAGATGTCAATATACAGAAGAAATCAAGTTCTAAAACATAAAAAAAAAATTAAATGTAATTAAAAAAAAAAGGCTAAGTGTGGTAGCTCACGCCTGTAATCCAAGCACTTTGGAGGCCAAGGCGGGCAGATCACCTGAGGTCGGGAGTTCAAGACCAGCCTGACCAACATGGTGAAACCCCATCTTTAAAAAAAAAAAAAAAAAGAAAAGAAATCAAGTTCTTCATTTTTTCCTTCCACCTTCATTCTCCTAATTATCCAGTACTTACCGTTTTCATTATGAATTTGCTTCCTAACAACTACCTGATGTCTTGTGTTCTCTGTGAGTTGCTAGTGTTTTGACTGTTCCAATTATAGGACATGACTATTGTGAGACACCCCTCTATAGGTTTCGTGCTTCTACATATCCTGCCAAGTACGCTAAAATTACAAGGTCTTGACCATTTTGGATCAGTACCATTTCTCAGAGTTACGTTTGCAGTGAACAACCTTAACCAGACAGATGAGGTAATATCTTCCCCCTTGGAACAAAGAGCAAGTCCATTTACTGCATGCTATAAAACCAGTAGATTCCCCAAGTTTGGTGTTCCTCAGCAGGAACACAAACCCACAGTGTAAGCAGCTCCATCTGCATGCTCCATCCATGTCACCCCTATGGGACATGAGGGTAAGGACCAACCAGCATAGGCATGCCAGCAAGTTCTAAGCATAGAGTTTACACTATCTGGTATGTCAGGAGCAACACAGTCCCTTTTCCGTGGTGCAGGAACCCCTTGTCTTCTGCCAGCATCCATGAAACGGAGGCAGGCTAGCTATCACTTGAAGCAGGGTAAAATCAAAACCCAGGCTCAACAACGTCAAATCAAGTTTAATAATCACTTATTTATTCTGAGATGCTGTTCTTGGTAAGCTTACACACCACATTTGCAAACATTCTAACCCTAACAGCAAGCCTAGTTTCTTCTGTACTTTATCACTGAAGCACACAAACATATATAGAGACATGAAATATCACACTCCACACTGGGTTTCAGAAATAGTTAATAAACTTCAACGGAATCTAGCTGTCACTAATTCATTACCTCTTACTTCTAAATGAGTAGCTAGAGAGCTACATCTGGATGTGAAACTGGCATTTCCAGTCCAGTCTTCTACCTTCTCACTCCCTCAGCACAGGCCACTTCACAGAAAAGAAGAGTAAATTCTAAGCAAAGAGTCATAAAAATCCAGATCAAGTCAAACTTCTCTGGGCCTGAATCCGTTTACCCACAAAGCAAGAGGGCCAGACCAGAGGGACTTGTTTCTTTTTCCAGTTACAATTCCAATGATTCCACGTTCAGCCTATACATGGGTGGAACATTCTGTGCTGCTTTGCTCAGTGCTGGAGTAGGTTACAAAGTGTGGTCCTGCTGAACGGCTGGAGAATGAACTAGATGTCCTCTCAGGATGCCTCCTGGCCCTATAATCCCATGATGTGCTTATAATGGAATTTGGCTGTCCTTATAATTAGAAATGTAGCTTGCTGGTCACACATCTGGATCAGATAAATCAGCACAAACAGCATTTCACCAGAAGCAGAAATGCCAAGCCTCCAGCAGCTATGTTGTTACATCAGCCTTGCAAATAACAAGCAATGCTTTTTTTTTTTTTTTTTTTTTTTTTAAAGACGGGGTTTCACCATGTTGGTCAGGCTGGTCCTGAACTCCCGACCTCAGGTGATCCGCCCGCCTTGGCCTCCAAAGTGCTTGGATTACAGGCGTGAGCCACCACGCCCGGCCTAAGGAATACTATTTATCCATAGAAAGTAAACGACTGGGGCAGGCAGGAATAAAGCTGAGTATTATTTGCATTATTTGGGGAGAGGAAAAAATGTTTATAAAAATATATATTAGCCAGATGGCCACATTAATTTATGAGACTGATGAAGAAAATAATTCCCATACACAAAAGAATTCAAATGCCAAAACTACTTCCTTATTTCCTGCCATCTTAGTTAATGATGAGTTTCTTTTTATTGACCTTTTGTAAATGTAACAGGCTCCCCTGACTTGCATCTCAACATATCACACAGAATTGTGAACCTGATCCACAATTAAGTATTATCAAAGTGTCAAATGTACTCTGGGAATAGACACATCCACAGAAAATAAATGTGTTTCAAGTTAACAATTAATTCTACTCAACCATTGTGCCCGGATAATATAAAACAAGAGGAAATTATTTTCCTTACAAGAAATAAAAGCCCTTTTTAGCCAATTAGATAAGCATTAACCACCCCGCACTTTGAAGCACATTTCTTAAGACCAAAAGCTTAATGCACTAACCTAATTGCTGTGAAGACTGACAGAAGACATGACTAGTGACAAATGGATGTGAATACAAAATCTGTCACCTGTGACTAACCTTACCAACATAGCCATTCAATCTTCTAATTTATAATACTGTTCAGAATTTCATTTTCTGTGTTCAAAAGTTTATTCAGCATATTACAGATCTGAGGAAAAAGCAAACTCTTAGATCAAGTCAATGCCCTATTTTGAAATTTATGTATGGAATTAGATCTTAAGGTTATAACCTATAAAATGTAAAACTGAAAATCGAGTCACTTTATGTACAACTATTATGTACCCATAATAATTAAAAATTAAAATTTTAAAAACACTTTACATACAAAGCACAAATGGGGGAAAAAAATCACAATATTAGCCATTACTTCAAAATTCCAGACTCATGTCAGTAAGTTTTGTGCTCTGTAAAGAAAAACAAAGAGAACAAAAATCAGAGAGCTACTGAGACAAAAGAAACGACACAGACACCAGGGTCACATTTCTGATGGAGAAAACAGCAATGATTAGAGAAGTAAGACAGAAGCAGATTTCTGCAGTTGCTAAGTGGGAGAATCCAAGAGGTAATTAACTCTCAGTTCTTACATCTGTAAACCACTAGTGCCAATCAATAGCTATGATCAAGCCGGAAGAGAGTGCTGGGATAAAAAACTCAACCGAACAGATGAATCGTAGGGAAAATAGAGTTAATACGTCACAACTTTCAATCTCTATAGATCAACTGTTAAACTAAAATCTTAGACTAGAAAGACTCCCTGATGTCAGTTAATCAATTTTTAAGAGAGCATTAACTATTTCCAAACAATGGGAAACAAGCAGCTGAAGTCCTTAACTTATATGAATTCCTAAGTTACTACAAGGAAAATGAGTTCAACACTTCAAACAATCTAACAGTTGGATTCAGAGAAATCGACTCTACAAGGATTTTACAGGAAACGCATGAGCTGCCCTTAATAAACACAGAGAAGATTCACAATCTAACTCCCCTCGGGGGCCTGGCAGGTTTTTCCTAAGTAAACATCAAGTTTGAAGCCATGATGGACACATCAGTCTACCACCAGCCGATTACAGGTGAGCTCTAAGGCTTTGAGTTTTATTCTAAAGTGAAACAACACTAGAAGGGCAGGGTCTATCCCTTCAAGGTTAGAGTCAAAAATTCAAAGATTCAGCCCTGGTACACTGGCTCACACCTGTAATCCCAAGACTGTGGGAGGCTGAGGCAGGAGGACTGACTGAGGCCAGGAGTTCAAGACCAGCCTGGGCAATATAGCAAGACCCTTCATGTCTAGAAAAAAAAATTTAAAAATTAGCCAGGCATGGGAGCATATACTTACATTCCTAGCTACTTAGGAGGCTGAGGCAGGAGGATCACTTGAGCCCAGGAGTTCAAGGTTTCAGTGAGCTAGGTTCATACCACTGCACTGCAGCCTAGGTGACAGAGAGACTCTGTCTCTTAAAAAAAAAAAAAAAAAAAAAAATCTAAGATTCAGAGGATGCCTTCAACTTTAAAGGTGGGAACTCCCAAGATACGCTAATAGCAAAACCACACTCAACTTCAAAAATCAATTCATGAACTATCCAATGCCCTGGATACAAGGCAACTAATGAATTGGGTAGTACCCCCTTTTTCTAATTCAGTTAACTGAATGTCATCAGCAACTAGGTCTAAGAACGAAGCATGAACATTTTATAAAACAAATCTTATTTTTGTTTTGAGTTTTTCCGTAGCTCCGTTTTCTTGACTGGACATTTAACAAACTTTTTGTTTTAGGATCCTGTTTGTGATCTCAGATTTGAAACTGAGCCTTTGAGACGTTACACAGCCGCATAGACAGGATATCAGTTACCAGGACTGATAGATCAAGAGCGAGGCCAGCAGTGCAAAAATCCACTATCTGTTTTTAAAGAAATGAATTTTCTGCCTCCATGCTTTTCATTTCCAGGAATAATACTTCTCTCATGACAAGCAGAGACTTGTAAAATGAGGAGGAGCACTTATCAGAAACCAGACTTCCTCCCTCTCCACATCCAGCATCTCTCTTTAAAAAAAGGTCCCAAATCCTGTCTTTATTAGAATTTGAATTTTGTCATCTTAAAGGATATTGGTGATTTCCCATATTATGACTATATGGGAATTATCTTCCACCCCCAGTGGTAAAGTAAGACCTCAAAAACAGCCCAGCACAAGAATAATCCCAAGATACCTCTGCTTTGGTGGCAGAAATACCCTGACTACAAAATTTATTTCCAATTATCTGAAGTCTTTTGTGTTTGTATCTGTCCAATTCCCTTGCCAGTTTGTTCTTCCTGGTCTCCCCTATTAAACCAGCAGGAGCACTTGGGACTGCAGCTCCCAACACAGGGAGGCCCAATCTCTATCTTTGGCCTTGATGGGATTCTGTGTTGGCAGAGACCCATTCTGGATTTAACAAGCATGAGGACCACGCAGGCTCCTGAGACTTAATACACATTTATGTTTTTTCCCCAACTAGCGGAGGGCAGAAGATACTGAAGCCTCGTCTCAATTCTAACATGCTGCAGTTTAATAGCATGACTTTTACTGTATTTAATATAAGTAATGATGAATTCCTATTTTTTTATGCCATGTCTTCCTAATTCTGGGGAGATCATTCATTTATAAATCTAGGGCCAGATCAAACTGGGTCAACCAACACTGAACTTAATAAATATCAATCTCTACCAAGGCCCTACAGCACACAGTTTCTATAGGGTGCGAGTTAAATTATTAAAATATCTACCTCAGGAAAAGTCATGAGAGAGAGAGAGAGTGTGAGTGTGTGTGAGTGTGAGTGTGAGTGTGTGTGAGTGTGTGTGTGTGTGTGTGTGTGTGTGTGTGTCACGGAGTCTCGCTCTGTTGGCAGTGGTGCAATCTTGGCTCACTGCAGCCTCTGCCTCCCGGGTTCCAGTGATTCTCCTGCCTCAGCCTCCTGGGTAGCTGGGATTACAGGCGCACACCACCAGGCCCGGCTAATTTTATTTTTAGTAGAGATGACGGTTTCACCATGTTGGTCAGGATGGTCTCAAACTCCTGACCTCAAGTGATCTGCCCACCTCAGCCTTCCAAAGTGCTGAGATTATAGACGTGAGCCACCGCGCCCGGCCGGTGTGTTCTTTATTACCTGTATCAACAGACAGTCTAGTAAACACATTTCCATCGCAATCATGCAATTGGTCATCACCAAGAGAACTTCCTTTAGCAGGCTGCCTTGGGTAGGAACGTTGAAAACTTTTACCTGAATTGCCCTTCTCAGTTGAGGAATGCCCCTCAAACCAATGAGCACAAGACAGACACCTGGGTGGCAGCGGACAGAAAGCTATCATTAAGACAAAGTGTTTAGTGCAGAATGCCCTCAACCAAAGCCCCACTGTTTCATCTACAGCAACCTTAATGTTTCCATACATGTGAATATCTACCCCTAATCAGCCTACTGCTCATTTCCAAGAAGCTAGGATGAAAAAGACAAGGCCGGTTTTTCTCACACATGAAATTTACTATTTTCAAACAAATGGAAAGGAATACATCCCGCAGCCGCAGGCCTATTGATCCCCTGGCTCCTCTACCCTCTTCTGATGCAGAGACCTAGCTTCCACTGAGGGGGGCACTGCAACAGCCTCCACACTGCAAGATGCCATTTACAGGTCCATAAAACAAAACAGCTATTTTCACATATTTCAAATCGAGGGAAGGGTTCATTTTAAGAATTAGTACAAAGTGTCATCTAACCTTAAAGAACGACAAGTCTAAGAAAAAGAGTTCACAGAAAAACAGCTTAAAATATGAGCTCTGGCCAGGCGCAGTGGCTCATGCTTGTAATCCCAGCAATTTGGGAGGCCAAGGCAAGCGGATCATCTGAGGTCGGGAGTTCCAAACCAGCCTGGGCAACACGGCAAAACCTCGTCTCTACAAAAAGTACAAAAATTAGCCGAGTGTGGTGGAGGGCACCTGTAATCCCAGCTATTTGAGAGGCTGAGGAGGGAGAACTGCTTGATCCCAGCAGGTGGAGGGTGTAGTGGGCCGATATCAGCCCCTACACTCCAGCCTGGGCGACAGAGGGAGACTCCATCTCAAAAAAATAATAATAATTAAAAATAACAATAAAATATGAGCTCAGATTTGGATATCTACCTAAAGTTATAGAATTAAACACATTCCACTTCTCTGTTTTATTTTGGTTACTATTTTTTGTTTTGAGGCATCATTCTGCTATTAAGTCAAAAAGATAATTTTTTGGGTGAATGTAATACAAATACTATTTCAGTCCACCTTTGGAAGTTTAAATTACTAGGCAACTAAAAAGTATTCAAGTTTTCTTTTTTTGGCAGGGGGAGGAAGTCAAATAATTTCTATAATGGGAGCCTTTCTACATGAGATCACAGAAAAGAATTCATTAATTTTCTCTCAGACAACCACACTGGAGGCCAAAATCTTTGTTCAGGGAATGGACAGAGAATTTATCAATTAAGTGTAGTAATGTTCTGGGGCTTTGTTTATAAGTCCAACATAAATTGCCATCTGCTAACTTGGACTAGAAAGTTTTAATTCATATTTATGTAGTTCAGAATAAAGTAAAGGAAGAGGCCTATGTGAAAACACCATTCCATAATGATTTTCACTCCCCCAAATCAATGCAATTCTATTCTGACTGAATAATGTCCTGTTTAAGGCTTGCTTCCCATGCCCTTTCATTATCTAGACATTAGATTCTCATGTTAGAAATATATCTGTATCTCCTACGACAAATTCCTAATTTGTAAATTTTCAAACAACGGAAAGAAAAAAATTGACTATTTTTTAAAAAATAAATAAATTGCAACTTCACCTAAGCAAAGATTTTTAATGCTTCAGATTCCTTAAATTACACTCAACTTACTGCAAACACAATTTTTTATTTTATTTTTTTAACCAATTCGTTCCCATCTATTTCAAATGCTAGGTCTCCAGTTCTTCTTTCTGAATTCTATTTACCTATCATCATTTTCAAGTTGTATTTACTATGTGATTTGATCACTGGTTTATGTAATTTCATTATGCAGATTTTGTTTTCAAACTAAAATGCAAACTCTGAAGATAGAGACCATATCTTGTATTTATTTTGTTCATTCAAATTTCTTGGCCCAATATATTACTTTACAAAAAACAAACATAAGTAATTCAACCTCTAAAACCATTCACCTTGGTCCAAATTTACCCATGACAAAGTCACTCCAGGAAAAGTTATTATTTAAAAAGTATACTTTATGTTTCCAGAGTTAAAGACCCCTCTTGATGACCTGTGACCTGATTAGAATTCACTTGCCTTTATCACACACAATAGAAACTTACAACCTTCCTTTAACCATTCTGAACCTCAGGAAAAATAATTTCTTATTTCTGTATTTTGATCATTTTTTAAGTCTCTAATTTCTACTCCACTTTTTAAAAACCAATTAAAAATAATAAACAACACACAGGTGCTTTTCCCAGAAATTGACATTTCATCTTTGCCAAGACGGGCACTCAAGTGGAAAGGCAGGAACGACTCACAATGAAGAGAGTAAATAAATGCCTGACAGCCTACAATAACATGGCACCCTAAAAGATCTGTAGTGACCCTGCAATGGGGCACTATAGAAGGAGCTCTGTGACTGAGGGCCTGCGTATTTCATTTACATTGCCATACGCCCAGTGGCTAGTGCAATTCACTACAATGTACACTCTCTGAATGCACACATTTCGGTTCTGCTCACTGCAGTTCCTCAAGCACCAAAGATAGCCCTAACACGTAGCAGTGCTCAGAACATATGTGTACAACAAACATCTGTAGAATAAATGTGTAATGCATAGATATTAGTAGGAAATAATATTAAAGACAGACTCTGGCCCTACTTAAATTTTATTTTGAGATTACATTTCTTCTGGGACCTTAAGAGAGATACAAACCATAAGCATCCTGGACCAGTTGACCAATATGGTGATGAGTCAAAATATCAAATCACAAGAGAAAAAGTTTTAGAAACCAGGACCTTAAGCCTATAAAAGAGAAGGACTAAAGGCAAACAAGCTAACTCTAGTTGAGTTTGCAGGGTTATCATGTGAAAGAAGAAACAAATGTGTTCTAGGTTGCTATGGAGTAGTGTTTTTTGAACTACAGGTCAGGACCCATTCTTGGGTCACATAATCAATTTAGTGGGTCACTGACTGGCATTCTTTTAAATAAAACTGAATAGAATTGCATCACAAAGAAAAAAGGCAAGTATTGATTTGTGAAACTTTTGATTCAGTTATATGTATATGAGTGTGTGTGTTTGTGTGTGTGTGTGTGTGTGTGTGTATTGGGCTACAATGTAAAACATGTTTCTCAATGTGTGCTCCACTCAAAAATATGTTGAAAAATTGGGCTACAGAAAGCTTATCTCTGACCATGCCAATTTAGGCTCAATATAAAAATGAGACATGTTCCGACAACAAAAAATTAACTGATTGCTTCTAAAAGTTCAAGAGTCAATATCCACTAATAAGAAGTCTTCAGCTCTTAGAAGGAATCAGTTAATTCCTATTTTTGTTGCTGTTGACATACAGTGGATAGTTCTGCATCTTCACACAGAAATCAAAAACTGAAGGAAACCTAAGTGACCACCTGGTTCATATCATTAATCACAAAAATGAAGAGATATAAAACCAAACTGCTGGGCAGAGGCAGAACCAGGACTAGAATATCATGCCTCTAGCACAGGCCGATGACCACGTGTCAAGATGTTATCCAGTAGGTCTCGGCACTAGCTGGAATGGAGAATTAAATGGCTTCCCTGATTCCTAGCATTTAAAATTATTTGATATAAAACTACGAGTACCGTACATATCTTTGGACAGTTTTATAAATCATCAGGATAAAAAGTAAGGACTATATTATTTATGGAGCTCAGGACTTAAAACATGATAAAAGTAATAGGGAAACATTAAAAGTCTCTTCCTTCAATGTTTTTGAAGACACAAAGACAAGGAAAACACTGATTTTGGTAACATAGGAACAAACTGATACACATTCACTAGAAAGTGGTACTACGCTCTCTCACAATGCTGGGCCACTTAGCAGAGCACAGTGGTTCCCAGTCAGCCACACGGTCACAGGGTAGACAAGACGGTGTACTAACAAACGTACGTTTCCTGAGCACATTCAAGGTAGGGTGGGCTGAACTGTAATGTTTGGTAGGTTAGGGGCATTCAATGCATTTCAAATTCAGATATTTTCAACTTACTATGAAACCCCACTTTAAGTCCAGGAGTATCTATACTATGGACCCTCTGTATCTCAGGTTTCTGCATCTGTGGATTCAACCAACTACAGGTCAAAAATATTTAGGAAAAAAATCAGACAGGGTGTGGTGGCTCATGCCTGTAATCCCAGCACTTTGGGAGGCAGAGGTGGGAGGACTCCTTGATCTCAGGAGTTCAAGACCAGCGTGCGCAACACAGTGAAACCCCATCTCTACACAACAAAAATTTAGAAATTAAAAAAGAAGAAAGCCTGGGCACAGTGGCTCACACCAGTAATCCCAACACTTTGGGAATCCAAGGCAGGAAAATGACTTGAGTCCAGGGGTTCGGGACCACCCTGGGCAGCACGGTGAGAACTGTCTCTGTAAGAAATATACAAAATTAGCCAGGTGTGGTGGTACACACCTGTAGTCCCAGCTCCTCAGGGCTAAGCTGGGAGGATCAATCAAGCCCAGGAGGCCGAGGCTGCAGTGAATCGTTGACTGCATCACTGCACTCCAGCCTGGGCTACAAGGTGAGACCTTGTCTCAAAAAATAAAGTAAAATAATAAAATATATATATACACACACACACACACACACACACACACACACATATTGAAAACAGTACAAAATTTTTAAGTACAGCATAACTATCTGTATGGCATTTACATTGTACTAGGTATTATAAGTTCTCTAGAGATGACTTAAAGTATTCAGATCAGGCATGGTGGCTGACGTCAATAATTCTAGCGCTTAGAGAGTCCAAAGTAGGGGGATCACTTGAGGCTGGCAGTTCAAGATCAGCCTGAGCAACACGGTGAGACCCTGTTTCTATTTAAAACAAAAAAAAGAAAAGAAAAAGTGTGTGGGCTGATACGTGTAGGTTATATGCAAACATTATGCCATTTCACATAAGGGACTTGAGCATCCTCAGATTTTTGGTATGGGGGGTAACTAGAGCCAATCCCCTGAGAATACGAACGAATGAGTGCATTAGATAACCCTTACCTAAAAGGAATAAATTCCACCTTGTGGTAAGTTACATGAAACCTCAAAGTCTCTGAGGTTGTAACGTTCCTTGTCGTGTTTTTCCCCGTAAAAAGAAGAGAACCCAAATTTAAGTGAGAAGTGATTGTAAGAGCTGCTCATGCAATTCCCTACCAGTCCCATCCACAATTTTGCCGCTCTCTACCGCTTTCATAAAAGCAAAAGGCCTCCTTGTGGCGAACTCCTCAGGAAACAACCCACTTTCACGAAAAAACAACAATAAACATTTAAAATGTCATGTTTTTAAGTCACTGTCCAAGTTTTGGAGGCCTGTCTGTCCCTGTTTCTTTTAGACCGTAGGCACAAGTTTATCTTTCTCTCTTCCTCATAATTAATTTGGTAAGAAGAAATCCCCAGGTTTCCCAAATATTGGGGGAAAAGGGGAACATTCCATTTTCCTAACGTATTAAAATCAAGAAGCTCAAATCGTTGTGACTGGATCGTGTTTAAAATGCTATCATTCTAAACACATACAATCACAGAGGCTTTCGCTCATGCAAGGCAAGAAAGTTTTGTTACTGGAAGGAAGTTGGCAGAACAGGGCGGAGAGTTTGACACTGGATGACGACATCAATTATGCCAGATGCAGTTCTGCAATAAGCTAACTGTGGGTCCCCAACTGGTAATCCATCATGTGACTGCGGCCACTAATGGGCTAGGGGCCTGCCAAATTTCACATGACTGATAGTTACGAAATAGCTTCCTTTCCGTGCGTCTCAAAACACACTTAAATTACCTTATTTTTTTCCAGCCCTTAAAGTATAACCCATGCTATAAAATAGCAAACTAAGATATCTGCAACATCCTCCACCATGAAATCATACTCTACAGCCAACAGACAAGATTCTCTAGTCACAAGCAAGAAATCTTGCTGAGTCTAGGACAAACTGCTGACATGCAAAAGCGTGAAGGAACAGGTTGCTCTTAAACAGAACTAATCTGATGTCTTTAAGTAAGGTTTTCACCTTGTGCTAATTTTTCCTTTTTAAAAAAGAGTTCAAGGATCAGCAGTCATTCTAAGTCCTTGATACATGGCTGCTCTGTGTATCTGTGTACAGGCTGATGAGGTGATGTTTGTGAGCACACATATACGGGAGTCATTTCTGAGTTGTGGAATTCACAGCATCTGTAGGCAGAGAATTAGGTCGCAATTTTGGAAACTAGTGGAATTTTGGAACCACAACTACCTGCACACAAAGGGCCACAGGCAATAAGGTAGCATCAGCATATTATCAACCGTATCAAGACCTCCCTCAGGCTAGAAGCACCTTTCAATCAAGTGCCTGGAAAAACGGGGTCCCACATTAGTCAATTCATTTACAGGCAATTATATTTCAATCTGTGTTTCACAAGGTCTTACTCAGAGAAAGTTTTCCTCCATAGTCCTCATGCTGTGATACATTCCCCCTTTCTCAAAGATGCAGCTCAGCGTCTTCCTAAATTCATCACAGATGACCTGGCTTCCAAAAGGAGAACATTTCATAAGGGTCACGTGGTGGGAGAAGGGATGGGGGAAGAGCACACAAGAAAAGTGTTTTTTTTTTTTTTTTTTCACTAACACATTGAGAGTATCTCAGTGAAGAGGACATAAAGCAAGGTCAGTTGGTAAACTTACTTATGCTATAGAATGATGTACCCATTACAAAGTGAAGTCAGTTCTAAAGCTTCAATGAAATCAGTTAACTACAGAATATACCATATAGGGACCTGAATGAGACTAATTCATCAAAAATGCCATTACATAATGCTGACCTGATCTTCAAGTCATCTTTAAAAGTAAATGAAAAGTTCATTGGCAATGAGGCAGATACAGCAAATGGGTACTCACTCATCACAGCTACCTTTCATTTCACAAATAAGCCATAATTTTCTTTGCAAGAAGTCAAATCACCTTCTAGCGATATGTAGTTTCCTCTCCCAGAGGTTGTTCCGCCAACTGCAGAAAGTCAAAGTCCACAGCAACTAAATGATTTACCCAGTTTCAAACAGAAGCTGATACTGCAGCCAGGAACGAGGTATGTTTCATCTGCTGTTCAATACCTTTTGTCTTAAAATCCCAATCCACGTTCATATTCAGGCTCTATATTCAAACTGCTACACTTGAGAATCACAAATGCAAAGTGGACAAACAGGACCTGCTGAAAACAGCCCACTACCATTCGCATTCCCAATATTTGGAGGAACTGTCTCTCCGAAACTTTCAAAGCAGAGTTCCAAACCCAGGGTTTAACACAGTAGCTGAGAAACAGCACCTGGCTATCGTACTGCAAGTCCTTCACATAAATGCTAACAATAACAGTTCAATACCATAAACAAAGAAAATGTCTGTTTCAGAACTGCTAAATGAGAGGACTGCAGACATGTCTGATTATGTCTGCCGGGTGGCTATGGTCCAAAACCTGCCACCATCTGGAGGCTTTGTTTGCTTGCATTTCAGAGCCCCACCATGGCTGGTGGAAACAACCACTCCAGCCCTTTTCATCAACATAAAGAAAAAATTAAAATGATCAGACTTAAGTGCCTCATAAAGACTTAGATGAAAGCACATTACGAGCGGCATCAATATCACAGTTTATGTGGTCTCAGTTTCATTTGAAATGAAACCTAGTCTCATTACCAATGAGTTTTCTTGATGTATTTTCATAGATGGGAGCGCTGTCAACATGAGGCTGTAAGAGAAAGAGAAAGAGCTAAACACTTGCTTCTTAATGGCTGCTTGTGGCCCATAAAGTCCATTTTACCATCTTTTTTTTTTTTTTTTTTTGAGACAGAGTTTTGCTCTTGTTGCCCAGGCTGGAGTGCAATGGTCTAATCTTATCTCAGCTCACTGCAGCCTCCACCTCCCAGGTTCAAGCGATTCTCCTGCTTCGGCCCCCCAACTAGCTGGGATTGCAGGCATGCGCCACCGCGCCCAGCTAATTTTGTATTTTCAGTAGAGACGGGGTTTCTCCATGTTGGTCGGGCTGGTCTCGAACTCCTGACCTCAGGTGATCCGCCTGCCTCGGCCTCCCAAAATGCTGGGATTACAGGCATGAGCCACCGCGTCCATCCCATTTTACGTCTTACCATCACACCTAACGTTAAGCTTGACCAAGAAGCTGGACTCTTTACAAAGCAATACCTCATCTACAAGGCTGAAAACCATACGGGAATGTCAAAGCAGTTTTTGCTTAGCTACAAAAGAGTTAACAAGAGGATGTATCCAGATGTGGTAGACTGATGATTTCCTATGTTGATGATCAAATAGGATTTTGTTGCTAGGCATTACAGTTTTAAACATTCCATTATCCACTTTGTAAAAATTTCACCTTTATTAACATTATTACTATTTAATGATACAACCATTTATTGACAACTCTAAGGAGGTCAAGATACCGATAGCTGCAAAATGTCAAGATGTAATTACCCCAGGAAATGCAAACTACAAATTCTCCCAGGTCTCTCAAACTCTATAGCCTCTCTGTCCAACACCAGAACCCCTAGCTACATGTGACAATTTAAATTACTTAAAATTAAATAAAACCTTGAATTCTGTTTCTCAGTCACACTAGCCATTTTTGAGCGCTCAACAGTTGCATGTGACTAGTGGGCATACGCATACTAGGTAAGGCAGGTATTTTCATAATTTCAATGATTCTGCTGGACAGCACTACTATAAAATGCCGTATTTTCTTTTCTTGTTGTTTTTTTTTTTTTTTGAGACAGAGTCTCACTCTGTCCCCAGGCTAGAGTGCAGTGGCCCAATTTCAGCTCACCACAACCTCCCCTCTCAGGATCAAGCAATTCTCCTACCTCAGCCTCCCAAGTAGCTGGGGCTACGGGCAGGCACCACCACGACTGACCAATTTTTGTATTTTTAGTAGAGACGGGGTTTCACCATGTTAGCCAGGAGGGTCTCAATCTCTTGACCTCGTGATCTGCCCACCTTGGCCTCCCATATTTTCACTGGAAAATGAAGGATGAGTTTCTAACATATGAACTACTAGTATTTCACCTTATCAACCAAAGGAGGCACTCTAGCAGGGTTGTTAAGGGCTAGGACTCTAAAACTCTACTGTTAAAATTCTGACACTGGCTCAACCACTCAGCAATGGGATTGGAGCCTGTGACTTCACTCTCCACGCCTCAGTTTCTATCTCTAAAACAAGGATAAATACAACACCTATCCTCATAGGACCATGGTAAAGAGTAAATGAGTTAATATGGAAGTGCTCGCTATGTAAATATTCGCTGTTATTACCAAGCCCTGCAATATACTTCAAACTCCTAAAAACTGTGCATATCCTTTTTTAGCTAGTATTTTGTTAGTTTTAGTGTGTGTGACAATCAGCCTCCATGCTGTCCTGAGACATGTGAGAGAAAAAGTAAGATTCATTAGCCACAATCTGACTTCTTTTTTTTTTTTTTTTTTTGTTTTGTTTTGAGACGGAGTTTCGCTCTTGTTACCCAGGCTGGAGTGCAATGGTGTGATCTCAGCTCACCGCAACCTCCGCCTCCTGGGTTCAAGCAATTCTCCTGCCTCAGCCTCCCGAGTAGCTGGGACTACAGGCACGTGCCACCATGCCCGGCTAATTTTTGTATTTTTAGTAGAGACGGGGTTTCACCATGTTGACCAGGATGGTCTCGATCTCTTGACCTCGTGATCCACCCGCCTCGGCCTCCCAA
>PVKV010007201.1:41045-61457 GCA_004027835.1 Alouatta palliata | reverse complement strand
ACAATCTGACTTCTAAATCTGACCACCTTTCATAAGTTAGGTTCTTCACCGAAAATGAATAAAAATTAATTCTGGGTCGGGTGTGGTGGCTCATGTCTGTAATCCCAACACTTTGGGAGGCTGTGTCAGGTGGATCATAAGGTCAGGCGTTCGAGACCAGCCTGGCCAACATGGTGAAACCCCATCTCTACTAAAAATACAAAAATTTGCATTTTTTGCATTTTTAGCAAATACAGGGTGCCTATAATCCCAGCTACTTGGGAGGCTGGGGCAGGAGACTTGCTTGACCCTGGGCGGCAGAGGTTGCAGTGAGCCAATATTGTGCCACTACATTCCAGCCCAGGCGACAGTGTGAGACTTTGTCTCAAAAATAAAAACAAAAAAACAAAAAACAAAATAAAACAAAACAACAAAAAAATTAACAAAATAAAAATTGTAATGAATCAATTAATTGACTATACATACACATAAACTAGGTTAGTTTTTCCAAGTCAGACTAAATTCACAGCATTAAGGGGTATAAATACATATATATACCTAAAGATACATGAGCCCATAAAACCATTTACTTATTCTATAAAACCTTAAGACTTCACCTTAATAATCACCTGCAATTAGCAAATACTTTGCTTGAATGGAAACCTGTTATTAAAGTTATATCCAACTCAATGAAAATTCCAAATTAGTTGAGTCTAAACTAATGATTGAGTAAGACTAAGGTATACTATATTTAACCTGTTTGAAGTAGCTGGGAAATATAATGATTGAAAACACATAAAACTGAAGAATAGTATGTTTCTACACAATAGTTTTAAAGTTTATAAAGTGTCTTATTTTATAATTGAATAATTAGGTCTGAAAAACAGACTAATTTTTAGCACTACCTTAAAAACATGCATTTGGTACAGTGAATAATTTTTTCCGCATACAAGAAAAAAAATTTTTGTTGGCAAAAACCAGTCAACTTGAGAAAAGCTGATTAGTTAGAAATTGCATAATCCTGACCAATTTCTGCAGCAAAAATGCCTGTATTTCTCTTAAAAACTTTTAGTTTTAGATTAGAAGAAAATATATTTCTGAAAGAACTTATCTGAGAAAATACGGAAATAATGAGGGATGAAATAATATGCCTGAGATTTGCTTCAGAATACTACAGCAAGGAGCAGAGAATGAAAGGGGTAAACATGAAACAAGACTGCAATGAGCTGATGATCGTGAAGGCTGGGTAATAACTCCAGGGGGATCCACGACTATTCTCTACTTTTGCCTATGTTCAACTTTTTCTCATGAAATGTTTAAAAAAAAAAAAGCTCACCAGCCAGGCGCGGTGGCTCACGCGGCCAAGAGATTGAGACCATCCTGGCCAACATGGTGAAACCCTATCTCTACTAAAAATACAAAAATCAACCAGGCGTGGTGGCACGTGCCTGTAGTCCCAGCTACTTGGGAGGCTGAGGCAGAAGAATCGCTTGAACCCAGGAGGCGGAGGTTGTAGTGAGCCCAGATGGCGCCACTGCGCTCCAGCCTGGCGACAGAGCAAGACTCAAAAAATAAATAAAAACAAAAAACTCATCTAAAAAGCATAAGTTGTTTTTTGCTTCTAGTAAAAGGTAAATGCTAAATATGACATAGCAAAGATGTATCAGTTTGACGGCCAGGAGCTGGAGTGCTAGGATTCTGCTCTTATTCCTTTGTCAGCCAGCCACTCCAGACAGTAGGATTTACGATTATCCCAAATAACTGTATGTCCAGAGGAGTATTGATTCTTTCATGTGACCGGGGTTTGGATCTTGTTTATCTCTTTCTTCACCAATTCCAGAGAAAGAAAACCACAGGGTAGACTGGCTAATACTCTCCAGAAATAGCCAAGGGTCTTATTTTGATATCATAATTCTTGAGTCCAAGATGTACCCTATTTTTTAAGATTTTCAGAAGGTTGCATTCTATTACAGATCCCAGTTTAGCACCAGAACATCTAAAATTGCACAGTTACGGTAACAGGGTGATTTAATACCCTAATAACGGCCTGGGAGAATGTTAGCATGCTGAAAATATTTCACGTTCATATCATTTCAAAAGTGCAGAAGATAAACACCTACAGATTTTCAATTAGAGGTTAGCCAAGCTGGAGACATCATGCTCTGGAAAGAGAAGGAGGCAGGGGCCTGGAATTCAGAGACTGGAATAAAGCTGTAGCCTGACTTCTCCCTTTCTTTGCTACAGTGCCCTAAGTAAGGAAAGGCACACATTCTCAGACTAGGTTTTCTCATCTGTAAAGTGGGACAGCAGTCACCGTGCTCACACCACAGGGTCACTGTAAGAATGCCGCAATAGACAATATATATACTAGAAACAGCTTTGTAAATACTGAGGTATTTAAAAATAAGGCATCAGCTTGTCAATGGCTTCAGTAGCCCCTCTAAAATGGCTTCGGCTATTCCCCTACTTGGAAAAGGCAAAATAAATTGAAGAAGACTAAATGGAACTGTCAGCCAGATTCCACAACTCCCGTCCAGAGAAGCTGAAACACGAACCACCTGTCCAGGGCATCCAAAAGGCACTGGACTGAAAAGTCAGAGCTATGAAAAGTCAGCACAGCAGTCTGGAGAGTAAAGAAACTAAAGCAAACCAGTAAGACCAAAGGCAGGCAACAACGACTTTAAAAACCCACTCATTCACCTATAACAAACCCATACGTTCTGTAGTCCCAGCTACTCAGGAGGCGGAGGCAGAAGCATCGCTTGAACCCAGGAGGCAGAGGTTGCAGTAAGCCCAGATTGCGCCACTGTGCTCCAGCCTGGCGACAGAGCAAGACTCCGTCTCAAAGACAAAACAAAACAAAAAAACTCATCTAAAAAGCATAAGGTGTTTTTTGCTTGTTTCCCAGAGTTTCAAGTAAAATTAAAAAATAAAAAATAAATAAATTTTTAAAACCCACTAATTCTTCAAAGATCTCAACCTTTGCCTAAAAGTGTTACTAGAGTTATTTACTTGCTCTAGCCACACAAAAGCAGCCACTTACAAAACATTTTGCTTAGGAAAGTAAAATGAATAAATACCCAAGAACATCTGATTTGATCTTATTAAGATAGTCAAAAGCATCCACTTCAAATGGAGACAGCAGTCAACAGCAGAGCCCTCTCCTGAGGATTCCATGCCCTCGCCCTGCCGTAGGTACTCAGGTCACCTGCTGAACTGACTGGCGGCTGTAGCAAACCTCACTGGGCGGTTACCAGGTCAAGGAAATTGACAGCAACATTTTGCAGCAGAAGTACAAGAGGCTGACCTAAATAACTAAATGAGGAACCAGAAAATATGTAACACAGAAAAGATTTACAAAGGAATATGGAGTTTCAGGAGGGGAATGATGTTATGTCCCCTCCCTGAAGACCACAACTGCCTGGCTACAAACCCTGAGTCCACCACTGACTAGCTTTTAACTTCAGGCAAGTCGCTTACCCTCTCATTACCTCTGATTCTTCACTGGCAAAGCAGAAATCATAAAATAAAGCGCCTAATTCAGGAAGCTGTGAGGAATAAATGAAGAAATGTATGTAACATACTTAGAACAGTGTCTGGCACATAGCAAGCATTCAATCTGGGTTTATTATTATTATTAAATTTCCTGACAAAATGTTTTTTATTCTTGCTATAAATGAAGGCTCCTCTGGCGGGGCGCGGTGGCTCACGGCTGTAATCCCAGCATTCTGGGAGGCCAAGGCAGGTGGATCATCTGGGGTCAGGAATTCCAGACTAGCCTGGCCAACATGGCGAAATGCTGTCTCTTCCAAAAATACAAAAAGACAAATTAGCCAGGCATGGTGGTGGGTGCCTGTAGTCCCAGCTACTCAGGAGGCTGAGGCAGGAGAATTGCTTGAATCCAGGAGGCGGAGGCTGCAGTGAGCCAAGGTCGTGCCACTGCACTCCAGCCTGGGAGACAGAGTAAGATTCTGTCTCAAAAAAAAAAAAAAAAGGGCTCCTTAAAAAGTGTCCAAATATCTGCTCAGCAGTTCAGAAGGAGAACTACAAATTAATTCAAGTAAAATGTACAGAGGGATGAGTATTGAAAGTGTGGGAGCCATGCTCAGGCCAGTCCGTGCCTAGCTTCTGTTCTTCTTTCTCCCTCTTCCCCATTCACTCAGCAGAGCATCAGCTCTCACCCTGGGGTCATACAGGGGAACTTACACCCCCTCTGCAGGAGCCTAGAATGGGAGTCCAGTGGAGGAATAGGTAGCTAACTAAATGACAAAAGTGTAAAAGACAAAATGGAAGCATCTGAAAAGAGAAGCAGGGGCTACAGAATGGGATCCACCAGGATCAGCCAGCAAAGTGGGGAATGGCAGATGGAAACTGAGGCAGTCACCCTGTGACTAAGGTGGAGGAGGAGTGTGGAGGTATGCCAGGCAGTAGAGACACAGGGAGGCCACATACAGTGCACAGGGAGAAGATGATGATGCCCTGAACGTTCTCTGCTCTCAGGAGTCACAAGCATGCTACCATTCATTCCCAGAAGTCTCTTCAAAACAGATAGAAGGAAACACCCATAATAAGTCTGGCAGGTAAGCAGCAGAGAAACAAACTGGTTTGGCTAGGTCCACCAAAGAGCCTGTTCTGCAGTACTAACTCTTGGACCACAAATCCCTAATAAGACGCAAACTTCTAAAGACTCTTAATAGGCCTGTTAAGTCATTTTTTTTTCAAGTGTGATGACATTTCACTCCACTGATCCAGGTGCAAAGACTGTACCGAAAACCCAGCAGAGACTTCGCTTCATACAGGAAACTCTTGATGTAATTGCAGTTCAATGACTCATGGTAATTATCTTTTTCAAAAAACATATAAAACATTAAGAAAGTTGTACTTTTATTTTATGATCTTTTATAAAATAATAGCATTAGTGTTTCATTCATAAGTGTAATAAACTAACATCAAACAAGAAATAAAGCAGAATCCAACTCTGGTCCCTTAGTGAACACAGAAAAGCCTCACAGATCAGATTTACAGTAAGCCAGACAAACGCTTCTCCACACCACTTTCATCCTTCTCATCAAAAGGCAGTGAGACTTCAAACAGCACATCAATCAGCATAGGCCACTCTTGCTGTTTAAGACACACCCCAAAAGAACTCATAAACTAATTATAGCACCACATTATATACAGAAAAATACCACTGCTGCCTTAATAATATCTAAACAGTGGAAATTTAAAAGGACAAAATTAGGAAGCAGAATAATAAAAGCCAGAGGAGAATCCTGATAAGCTCGTGGTAGACTGGGTGAGGGTAGGAGACTGTGCACCTAGTCTTAGATCCGGACAGGAAAAAGAACCAAGTTAGAAACCACTCTACGTAAAGTAAGGAGGAAGGAGCTGCAATGTGAGAAAAGGGTGAGCTGGTACAAGACCCGTAAGTTCACAATAAGAGAACACCAGCCGGACGCGGTGGCTCACGCCTGTAATCCCAACACTTTGGGAGGCTGAGGTGGGTGGATCACGAGGTCAGAAGTTTGAGACTAGCCTGACCAACATGGTGAAACCCCGTCTCTATTAAAAATACAAAAAATCAGCCAGGCGTAGTGGCGGATGCCTGTAATCCCAGCTACTCAGGAGGCTGAGGCAGGAGAATCACTTGAATCTGGGAGATGGGGGTTGCAGTGAGCCGAGACTGCACCACTGCACTCCAACCCGGGTGACAGTTCCATCTCAAAAAAAAAAAAAAAGAGAATACTGTATGTCTGCTACTGAACAGCAGCAACAAAATCTTTTATATTTTTCAATAAAAGTGCTTCCAATTAAAAGTATAAAAATCAAAATTACAGTTTCTTTCAATTATTTTCAATGTATATACCAGAATCTCAAAACATAAAAAATTCCTTTCCGAAGTATGCAACTTAATGTCACTTCTCCATGTGTAGCATTTTCTTCGAAAACACAAAACTTTGTTAATGTTCTTCTAACTCCCAAGTTACTCGGTAACCACAAGAGTAACTGAAAGCAGTCTGAGAACACCAGCATGTAGGTCCAGGTCTTAATCTGAGCCTTGTGACCAAGCTGTACGAAAGGGCTCAACTCAGACAATTCCTGAGTTTCCCAGAGGAAAATGAGCTTTATTTCTTGAAGGCTGTAGCCACCTCTGTCCTGAAAGGAGAGGAAACTGTAATAATTTTCTCCAAAACTATATGTAAACAGGCTGCAGAAGGGAGTTACCTAGATATTGCCTTGGGCAGATATTACCTCTCCTAAGTCTCAGTTTTCTGAGGCATCACATCATTCCCCTTCTAGGGTTGATATGAAGGTACACAAAGTCCTACGTGGAATTCAAATGAAGCTCTAATGCTCAGAATGGCAAAACTTGGTAGCTGTTGGTCAGTATCATTATCGCCTGACTGTTCATCTCCGCAGACCCACCTCCCACCCATATCAAACACCCAAACGTCAGGGTTACCCTAGCAACCACAGAATCATGGGAAGAAAGGAGAACAGATGAAGTCTGGAAAGCTACTAAGTAACCGTTGTGGGCTAACAGCCAGGTTATCAGATAAGCAAATGCAACCCAAATGAAGCTTCTTACCTGCATTTCCGCATCAGCTACAGTGGTCTTGGTGGATCTCTGCATTCCAAGCCCTCATGCATCCTTTGTAAGTACTGAGTATCAGGGGTACTTAAGGTTGGCAAAGTAACTATATTAACCACATATCATACCTCTACACCACTATCACCAAGAACAGTATTCCAAATATTAGACTCATAACTCTAAAGCAACAATTTCCTCCCCTCACTCTCTGGGAAAAAAGAAAGAAAGAAAAACTTTGCACAGGAATAAAGTGGGACGCCAGTGTTCTAATATAAACATGACAAGCCCAATTCTATCACTGCAATATACTTTCTGACTTCAGTACAAAAATCTTTTCTGACCATCTGGAGCTACTCCAGGCATGAGGCCAAAACTTTGTAATTCCTTTCAAAGTAAATGAGAGATCAGTAACTGCCACATTGCTAATGCACAGCCAAAGGGAGCACCGCATATCCTATTCAATGCTCCCTGGAGTTTTACACATGTAGTAAAAACAAAGTGCTTCCAAATAAATCTGCGCACTTTCCAATATTCCAAACTGAACAGCGATCCTGTCACTTCTGAACAAGGCGGCATTTTTTCGGGTGTGATCCTATTATCCTATTTCACACAGGAAGCAGGACTTCAAGTTTCACTAAAAACAGCCATATCTACACTAAAATTAATCCTACGTATGTCTACTATTATTTCAGTTCTCCAAAAATGGCACAAGGAGTCTACCAGAAATTTTAAAAGCCTGTCCCCTGCAGTGCCTGAGATACCTAGAAAGTTGCAATAAACATGGGGTCACGTATACACAGGGCAACAGAGGGGAACAAGATCAATGGTGACCCATAAAGTTGGCGGACACATCTTCTTAAACCCCACTGGCTAGCAGAATCACTTTCTTCATTCATGCAACACACCAACTGGAGAGCCTACTCTGTGCCATGTGCTACAGTGATGAATGAAATCAAATCTCCCATTATCTTTGCCAGAAATATAATTTGAAGAGCCCAAAACGAGTTTCACGTAATCGGCCATTGATAATAAGAGCCACCTGAAAGCTCAGAGGCTAAAATTTGATAGTCTTCCCCTAGAGCATTCGGAGTAGAAAGATGTCAGCCAGCAATAGCTATGGACTTCCTACATTTCAAATAAATGAAAGTTATCTCTGAAGTCACACTTTCCATTGGGGAACTGTCTTACCCTTTTAAGTAAAACATTTTAAAACTGAACAACCTGAAAATGTATCTGTTAGCAAACTGTTTCTTACAAATATAAGTTAAAATGAGTTTTACAGATGAATAAAAGATGAGTCAACAGTAGCTAGCCACTGATCACAAAATTAAGCAGCAAGTAGATTATAAATAAAAATATAAAATAGGTCATGATGGGGCTGACTTAGTCCACCTGGGCTGCTTTAACAAAATACCTTAGACTGGGTAACTGACAATCAGAAATTGATTTCTTACAGTTCTAGGGGTTAGTAAGTCCAAAATCAAGGCACTAACAAATCAGATGCCTGGCAAGGGCTCCTTTCCTGTTCACAGATGGTGTCTTCTTGCTGTGTCCTCACGGGGTGAAGGAGGGAACCTGGCTCCCTTAGGCTATCTATCTAATCTATCTATCTATTTGAAGAGAAAGAGTCTTGCTATATTGTCCAGGCTGGAATGCAGGGGTTATTCACTCACTGCAGCCTCAAACTCCTGGCCTCAAGCAATCTTCTCACTGCCAGCCTTTCAGATAGCTGGAACTATAGGTTCACACCCCCACATCTGGCCCTTCAGCTTCTTTTATAAGGCCTTGAATCCCATTCATGAGAGATCCGCCTTCATGATCTAATTGCCTCCTAAAGGCCCCACCTCCCTAACCTTCGGGGTTAGGATTTCAATATATAAATAAATGCGGTAAGGGGAGAGAGACACAAACATTCAGAGCATAGCAGGGTCTCACCCTTCTGATGAAAAACTATCCTTGAGGATAAATTCACAAAATCAGAGTAAGAGAGCTAGAAAAGGCATTAGAGACTGTCCTACTCTGATTTTACCCAGCTCCTCTCTTACAGACTCTGTTTTTTCAGGTTGCCCTCAAAACATCATGTAATCATTACTAAAATAATGGCATCTGAATGTCCTGAGCCAACTCCAAATGGAACCCTTGTGTCCTATCTGAGAACAGGAAAGAGATCAGTAATCATATCAGACAGTCACAGACAATTCAGAATCCCAGTAAGAGAAAGAGCAGAAACCTCAGAACAGATTCCTTATCACAGGAATGCATGAGGAGGATACTCTGTCCTCAGTCTTTGGGACTAGAGGGGAAGAGAAGTAAACGTTGCCAGAATTACCCTTCTCAAAGACTTTAACAGACACAAGTGGAATTTCCAAGGCAGATACCACTATCAAAGAAAACCGTTAGGAGAAGATTGGGTAGGAGGGAAGGTATCAACAATGCAAGAATCTGAACAGAAGGACAATGTACAAGAAAAGGTAGGGACTTTCTGAAAGCATTTTTGGAGGGGGGCAGGGTGATGCTGTAAACAGCAAAGAATAGACTATAGGCAAAGACAAAGAATGCAATGTTATTTTAAGGAACTGTGGGACATTTGAAGAAAAATGGGGAAAACAGAAAAATCAAGACTTGCTTCAAAAGTATATAACAAAAAAATGTATTTAACAAGGAAGATAGGGAGAAAAGATACATGTAAACAAAGGCGGCATGGATCATTCAAAAGAGAAATCTTAAAAGCTATCAGAGCAAGATTTTGTAGCATTAGCTCATATAGCAATTTCACTTCCTTCAAAGGAGTCACCAAAAACTAATGCTTTACAGAGAGAGACAATTTTTTTCTGACCCTGCCTACATTCATTCTCCTCATATCTTGACCTAAGCTATTCACTTACTTAAGATTAACTTTTTCTCAGTGATATATATGGGCTTCAGGAAATAACACAGAAATGGAAATGAGAAGAGGATTGATGGATGGATGGATAGAGGGATGGAGGGAGGGAGGGAGGGAGGGACAGATAGTGAATTAAGAGTTTGGCAGTTGGCTGGGCGTGGTGGCTCATGCCTATACAAGCCCAGCACTTTGGGCGGCTGAGGCAGGCAGATCATGAGGTCAGGAGATTAAGACCATCCTGGCCAACATGGCGAAACTCTGTCTCTACTAAAAATACAAAAATTAGTTGGGCCTGGTGGCGTGTGCCTGTAATCCCAGGTACTCAGGAGGCTGAGGCAGGAGAATCACTTGAACCAGGGAGTCGGAGGTTGCAGTAAGCCAAGGTTGCGCCACTGCACTCCAGCCTGACAGCAGAGTGAGACTTCGTCTCAAAAAAAAAAAGAGTTTGGCAGAGAAAAAAAAAAAAAAAAACTTAGTAATACCATAAATAAAATCAGCTCTGCCCAAATCACAAAATGCCAGTCATAATACTTACGCAATAATCAGTGACAAAGAGAAAAATCCCACTTTCAAGGAGAAAAGTAGCAGAAATTGGGGTACTAGGGACCAGAAACAGACATGGGCAGGATGAAGGAGGCAAATTCCCAACCTTAGAAAAGGAAAGGAATAAATGTATATATAGCCTGCAAGGGGGTTAAGGGGTAAGGAGAGAAGGAACAGGGACTGGGCACTTCCTGGTAATGCTGGCCCTGATCAGCTTCTGGACATAGCCCTTATTGCATGTATAAAAAACTATTAAGGAAGAAGTAAAACTGCACAAACTTAACCTCAGCACCAGCATGATTACCTCACATAACTTTTCTTAGTATCCCTAAACAGAAAGTCACTCAAAGTAAGTTTATAATTTTGGTAAGTGTCCCTTAGTAACCTGGTTTATGCATCATGCATTAGTTTGTGGAACTGAAAGGTTAATGCTTGAGAAAAGATCAGATATCTGTTTAGTTCTTTGCCCTGACTTAGTGAAGATTGTGTAACTTGTACAAATATAACCATTTCCTGTCTGCTGAACAAAGCAATTAATGGACTGGGTACAGTTTCTGAGACGATTTAAGGGAAGAAATCAATCTGGCCATGTCTCATTGTAGTGCATTTTAAAGAAAGAAACGAGAGAGACAGGAAAATACAGAATACCACTATTTTGTTAAATAGCAGTCATTCTTTATATAACCTTCCTCCCCTACAGATTGTACATGATACATTGGGAAAGGAATCTGCTTCAAAACACTTTTCAAAGAATATATCTATCACCCATAACTTCAATTTGCTATTAAAAAGTAATGTGCAGACCAGGCCATTCTGGAAGAAGAAATTGGTATCACTTCATGAGTTTAGAAGAAGCATCCATCATTCATACAGGATGGACTCTGCAGAAAGAGAAACATCAAGGAAAGAAGAGGGAAGAGAAAGAAGAAATGCAACCTGGTTCCAACAACTTCCTGGAGCTGGTTCCAAGAGCTCAGCAGGTACAGAAACACTGTCTTCATTTTCCTCAAACCTTTATTGCTGAAACTAGCTTAAGTGGGTTTCTGTTACCTGCAATGCAATCATTCTTGACTGAACAACAAAAATCTTTCTATCTTCACATTTTTTTGAAGGATCTCACAGTTATTCCTCCTGATTGAAAGTTCCATATGCCCCCAATAGTAAGAATTATAATTAGAACATGGCTTTAAAATTAAAATCAAATGTAAGTTTTCACCTGGTTCAAACACATGGCATCTCGGTGTTAAAACATGTCTTGCTCCATCATTCAATCATTCATTCAATAAACTACACCTGCTGAGTGCTCTGTTTGCCAGACACTGTATATAAGAGAAGAGGAAAGAGTTGGTCTCTGCCCTCAAGGAATTTTGATTTTAGTGGGAAAGTGAAAGAGGAATTAGACATCTCCCTGCTCCTTCTCTTGCCACATCTTTAAAACTACACTCAAATAAATACTACTTCTGATTGAACTGATGGCTCCCTAAACTTCAGGTACCAGTTTGTGCAATCCATCTGTTCCTACAATCTTCTAGGTCTTCTAAAGGGTAAATGAAAAGTACAGAGCGGTCTTTAGGGTTTCTCTCACCACAATGAGTCATCAGTCTCACAGCCTAGGGAAGACAGAAAAGCCTGGTGTGGGGCCAACTCATAAATGGTCTTACCCTCTGCCCACCACCATCACTACACTCTCACCTGAAGGAACATACCACTACCACCCCCACCCTAGCCACAGGACTGACTGACCTCTAAATAATCTACACTTTTAAATTAAAATCTACCATCTTTCATTATTTATACCTATTCAGAGGTTCAGTACAAAATTGAGTCAGGAGAATCCTAAAAGGTAGTTTTTAGAATTGTCAGCTGGCCCCACTACGACAGCAAATTCTCTGAAAAACAGGTATTTAACAAGCATCAGTCAATTGAGTCCAAAGACCTCTCACCGCGAATAGGAAGTGCTCACCTGGCTAAATCTTCACATTCTTGCAAATCCAAATATGTATTCCCTAAAGCTGAAGGCTGGAAGATTTAGATCTAAAGATGCCTAATGGGTTTGAAACATTTCAAAATGAGAGTTCTCAATAACTGAATCATTATAAAGGAACTGCCCTAGGAATAAGTGTTACACAAGTTTTAATTCACTCAACTATAGATAAACATCCTTATAAGAAACCATCCGGTCAGCATCCTGGAAAAATATTATGTTAAAAGTTAAGCAAGTTTATATAGGCTATCAGGTATTAATGTTTTCCATGATTACTTTTCCATGGCAAAATGAATTGCGTTACTGACTTAGAAAAATAAACACTACACCTAACTTGTATTTGTGCCCTGATTTCTTGCCAAACTTAAGTATACCAGATAATTTCAAATAAGCCGAGTGCGGTGGCTCACACCTATAATCTCACACACTTTGGATGGCCGAGGCGGGCGGATCACGAGGTCAGGAGTTCAAGACCAGCCTGGCCAACATGGTGAAACTCCATCTCTACTAAAAGGCCAGAAACTTAGTTGGGTGTGGTGGCACACACCTGTAATCCCAGCTACTCAGGAAGCTGAGGCAGGAGAATCGCTTGAACCCAGGAGGCAGACGCTGCAGTGAGCGGAGATCATGCCATTGCGCTCCAGCCTGGACGACAGAGCAAGACTCCGTCTCAAAAAAAAAATTCAAATAAATAGATCAGATAATCTATAACAGAGGCCAGGTGACCAGTTAATAATCCATAGAGTCATTTTCAAACCTAAATTCTCAATCAAGAAAACAATTTTTCAGATCCAAACTTTTGACTCCCATATGCTGAGTATGAGAAATTTTTCGAAGCCTTTTAACCCTTTTCCATACAACCTTCAAATTCCCCATGCCATGGAGAACAATTAGTGTCAAGAGTCCTGAGGAGAACTAATCTGAGAGTTATTCAAAAACCCGCTGGGAAGGCTGAAGTCACACCACTGCACTCCAGCCTGGTGCCTGGTGACGGAGTGAGACTCTGTCTCCAAAAAAAAAAAATGCAAAAATGAGCCAGGCATGGTGGTGCACACCTGTAGTCCCAGCTACTTAGGAGGCTGAGGCAGGAGAACTGCTTGAATCCGGGAGGCAGGGGTTGCAGTGAGCCAAGATCACGCCATTGCACTCCAGCCTGGTGACAGAGTGAGACTCCATCTCAAAAAAAAAAAAAAAAAAAAAAAAAGATGAGATGATTTACTCTGCCTCCTCTAGACACAAAGACTGAATGTCTACTTCTTGTAGTATTAGCTACTCCACTGATTTCAACTTAAGGTCCTCTTCTCATTATGTATTTCACGGGAAAATATGATATTGAGTATCTTAGAATGAATTATATACCAACTGAGGATCTGTAAAAGAACATCCCAAGAAATCAACCAATGTATCAAAATAGCAATAAAAATATTTTAGCAGCCGGGCGCGGTGGCTCACGCCTGTAATCCCAGCACTTTGGGAGGCCGAGGCGGGTGGATCACGAGGTCAAGAAATCGAGACCATCCTGGTCAACGTGGTGAAACCCCGTCTCTACTAAAAATACAAAAATTAGCTGGGCATGGTGGCACGTGCCTGTAGTCCCAGCTACTCAGGAGGCTGAGGCAGGAGAATTGCTTGAACCCAGGAGGCGGAGGCTGCAGTGAGCCGAGATCGCGCCATTGCACTCCAGCCTGGGCAACAAGAGCGAAACTCCGTCTCAAAAAAAAAAAAAAAAAAATATTTTAGCTTACAAAGAAAGGAAAAATGTAAGAGTAACATCAACCTGCTACCAAAAACAAGAAAAAAAAAAATCAAAGATCTCATTCTTCAAAGACATAAAAGTAGCAGGAACGAAGTCAGTCCTAAGATTGGGAAATGTAACTCTGCAGGGCAGTGATTACACAAGGACAGGTTCACGTATTTTTCCTCGTAACACTAATAATTTTTTTCTTGTTATTGAAACCACAAAGCAATTGACTGCCCTAATGAATACACAGATTTTCTTCAACACGAATGTTGCTTCTGAAAAGCAAAACTAATCTTCCGAGAGAAAGCTCTGACAAAGCCCTCCTTCAAGCGAGTTTCCAGCAGCCAGCGGGACTTGCGAGCAACGAGGCAGTTTGCAAACGTGTGGTTAAAACGTCCACAACTGAGCCAGTTCTGACAGTATTTAAAAAGGTTTCCTAGACACCGAACTTGCACGTAAGTCTATACATTATTTCAGTGTGGATTAGGGCCAAATGTCCCAGCAATAGAGGTTCAGAATTTTAAGTTTTTAAAAATGACACTTCTTCCAGCCCAAGAATCAACCTCTATGTAGCACTGTATGCTTTTTTTTTTTTTTTTCTCCCTGCAAATTAGAAAATTAAATTTTCTCCATTTCCAGCCAGGGGCCACTCAAACAAATGTAATGGGTGTAGACAGCATTTCCTGCCTACTGCAAGGAAATAATGGGATTGTTATTATTAACATGGCCCAAGGCATGCACTGAGGTGGGGCACTGCAGAAACTGACCTTTAATTTTCATCAGTTAGCCTGCACTGACTGCCTTGTTTAGAAAAAAAAAAAAGGTAGATGTTATTTTTCTCCAGCATTAAAGTCTAACACTAGCTCATTCACTCTCATAGAGCAAGACAAGCTGAGATCCCTATTACCCTTTCCACTGTGTTTATGTCTAGAAAAAAAACTGCCAGTAAACAACTAGCTGAAACTTAGTTTTGTTTTTTTCTCCTCGTTTACTTTTTTGGATCTTGGCTTCCAATTTACAAGAAGTTGGTGAGATTTAGGTATCTCTGAAGCACGGAAACTATTGATTGACATCTCTGCCAAACATTCTATGGCATTTCAAAGAAAGGTACATCCAAACAACGAGCAGCAAAGGTGGCTAGGATTTCCAGAAATACCTCACGTACTTAACCTGGAATGCACTGTTCCCCGCAGCAGTGTCTTTCCACCATGACAGAGATAAAGAACGCTGTCTGCGGTGGTGACCCAGACATGAAAGGCAGAGCTTGGGAGCCCCACAGCTGCATACACTAATGTCAAGACCTGATCTCTCTTAAAAAACAGAACATTTACAAAAAGAGAGATGGAATGGGAGGGAGTGACGCCCCTTTATTACAACTTTCCTTTGATCATAGACTTAAGAAAGGAAGCAGAGCTGTCATATATCTATTAAAAAGGGACAGCCTCTCTTTAAAGGGGCAGAAAGGAAGAAAAATATTGGTCGAAGTAGCAGTTGCAATAACTAAGTACTGCTTGGCATTCAGAGGCCCCTTCCCCCACAAGTGCTTTTGATATGTATTATTTCATTTTAGGCTGGCACTACCTTACTAAGATAAACAACTCTAGGATGACATTAAGGACGAACTGGGAAGCTGCCACATGAACAGGGACACCCAAGGAGCCAAAGGCAAGGTCAAGACAAAACTGATGGCTAATATTCACATAAGGTTTGTAAGGAACGGGGAATTTTTTTAAATAATTATCATCCCATTAAGAAATACATCCAACAATTAAATCTCTCAGTAGTCACAGAGTAAAGCAATAAAATAATAAAACAGCAGCAACCACTTACTAATCACTTATTGACAACACTATGGTGAGCCAAACAGTCCTAATAAGACACAGAGAAACTGAGCATAAAACACTGAGAGTCCTAAGAAGACACTGAGAGACCGAGCAATTTAACCAGAGAGACATGTGCACAAGACAGTCCCAAACTCAGATGTTTCCAGAGCACGTGGGCTCAACCTTCCTATTGCAATTGATAATTTCAGGACTCACCTTCTTACCAAAAATACTGATTCCAAGTTGAGTAGTTTCCCATGTCCCCTCCAAATATGAAAACTATGTTGTAACCGGCTATTATCTATCGACAAGGGCTCAAGAAACCCAAAAAGCACGGTCTCCTTGAAAATATTTCCTTTTAATCTAATGCACCTTGCCGTTAAACTTTCTAGAAAATCATTCTATATTTTCTCATGAAAAAATGTTATGAAAGATTATTTCTTGCCTAAAACTGAAACTTACTGAAGATGAACAAATACCCCAATCTGTGTTAAAAATACATTTAAAAAGGCCAGGCACGGTGGCTCACCCCTGTAATCCCAGCACTTTGGGAGGCCGAGGCGGGCGGATCACGAGGTCAAGAGATCGAGACCATCCTGGCCAACATGGTGAAACCTCATCTCTACTAAAAATACAAAAAAAATTAGCTGGGTGTGGTGGTGCGCACCTTTAGTCCCAGCTACTCGGGAGGCTGAGGCAGGAGAATTGCTTGAACCCGGGAGGTGGAGGTTGCAGTGAGCCAAGGTCGCGCCGCTGCACTCCAGCCTGGCGCCTGGTGACGGAGTGAGACTCTGTCTCAAAAAAAAAAAAGTCTTTCATTAGTTTACCAAGCAGGATGTCTGACATCAGGCTAGAATCGTCCCTCTACTGGACTCACCGATGACTCAGCGGAAACTAGAATCTGGAAAACCTGCCATCCCACATGAAACATACTAGGAACAAACTCACTCACACCTTCATCAGTGCTATATCCCTCGCAAGCCAACGCCTGTTCTCTCCTGCTCACTCCACTGTAATGGCAAACACTTCAGACCCAAAATTACACTAAATGCAATGAGGCTAAAATAATCCATTAGAGAACTTTACTTGAATGTTCTTTCTCTTTTTTGTCAACTAGTATGCCGTCATAGGTTTGAATGAACTCCTGAGAATACTGAACTAATTTAAGAGAATTGCAAAGTGAAACATAAATAGGAAGTGACACTGTTTCCCTGTTTAAATTGAATATAATAAGCAAATGGTCAGAGCTAAAAAGCTATGTTTTCTAATTATTGAGATTGCCACAGGTGTCAATAAGATCTAATTAAAGCTATAGGACAATAATTACAGAGCAAGAATAAAATAGGTCCAAAATCAAATAAAACTGGAAATAATTACGTTTCTTCATTAGTGAGAAAACTGTATAGTACACTAAGATATGTCTTGCTAAACAAAGCCTGAAATAAAATGTTACCTTAAAAACTATTATCCATTTCTTCTCTTCCTACCTCAATTTTACAAAGCGGGGGCGGGGTCATTTTTTTAAGATGAACTTCCTAAGAGGCTCTAAATGAGTGATTTTCTAGTAATTTATTTTAAAATGAGTAAAAATATACAGCAAATTTTGGTGATGGTGGTGAAAGTGTGTGATGTTAAAGAGAGTCCAAGCAATTTAAAAGAAATAAAAGCAAATAAAATGTTCAAATCCTAAAATTACAATCTATTCCTCCTTTGATAGATGCTTAAAACTGTTCTCTTCACATCTTGAGATATAATATTGATATTTAAGAAATTACATACTCTTAAAAATTAGTTCAGTGCTGGCCGGGTATGCTGGCTCACGCCTGTCATCCCAGCACTTTGGGTGGCCAAGGCGGGCGGATCATGAGATCAAGAGATCAAGACCATCCTGGCCAACATGGTGAAACCCCGTCTCTACTAAAAATACAAAAATTAGCTGGGCGTGGTGGCACGTGCCTGTAGTCCCAGCTGCTCGGGAGGCTGAGGCAGGAGAATCACTTGAACCTGGGAGGCAGAGGTTGCAGTGAGCCGAGATCACACCACTGCACTCCAGCCTGGTGCCTGGCGACAGAGCAAGACTCTGTCTCAAAAAAAAAAAAAAAAAAAAAGAATTAGTTCAGTGCTGTGGCAATCTGCCTCATGAGGACCTACAACCAGCAAGTCCTGAAAGCTGGCAGGAGGCCAAGGCTTCCCCAGCCTCCGACTGTGGAGAGAGGGGTCAGGTGGGCAGCCAGCATTAAGGACCATTTCTCTGGAGGTGCTGCCCCCCGTTCAGGGGCATTTGAGCACTTTCAGCTTCCCTCCTGAGACAGGAGAGAAAGGAGGAAGTAGTTCTAACAGTCCTCACCATTCTGTGGGAACAATCTCCAGAGAAGCACATAGCTCCTTCTAGACCACGAGGAATACTCCTGTGAAGAAGCCAGCAGTGGTTTTCAGGCAGCACAGCCTTGGGGGGCTGCATCTTCACTTAGTCTCTCTGTCCACACCACTCCACAGACACAAGGCAAGAAGCAAGTCAGGCCGCTCTTCAGAGCCTTGTCCTTAACTCACCTTCGGTGAACTCACTTTCTAAAGATGGAGTGGAGCCCTACATGATTCTTAACAAAGGACGCATTTAGGGTTGCCAGCTACCCAGGTTTAGCCTGGGCCGTCTGGGAAAGCACAAGGCTCCTCTGAATCCTGAGGTCACCTTCAATTAACTGCAGGAGCTGCTTGCTCTCTGAGTTCTCGGAGATGGACCCCGCTAGTGCTGCGCTCATCCCATCCCTGTGGCTGCCTTTGGTACAACCCAAACCGCCAGAAACCTTAACCTTAAAAGGAGAAGAACAGTATCAGGAATAGGATTTACTTTTCCAGGTGCAAACTGTAGGCACGGCATCTTACTCTTATCAACTTAAATGAAAGGCACTGAGGATGAACAGAACTGTTTTACCACTGAGTAAAAGGACTCTTTCATAGAGTGTTTAAAGTGTCTGAAGAAGGTAAAACTTCCCTACCGTTTCTTAACCAACTGCCTTGGATTTTTCCCATTCATTCTATTGCGTTTCTTATACGTTATTTTCTATGAAGTACACTTTTATTCTCTGGTTTCTTTCATTCTAAGCTTAAGTTGCTGCTACAGAGAACAATCTAGGAAAATCTCCCTCTTGGAAAATATCCAGAATATCATTGTTTTAAAAGTAGATTTGGCCAGGTGCGGTGGCTCACACCTGTAATCCCAGCACTTTGGAAGACCACTGCAGGCAGATCATGAGGTCAGCAGATCGAGACCGTCCTGGCCAACATGGTGAAACCCCGTCTCTACGAAAAATACAAAAATCAGCTGGGCATAGTGGCCCAGGCCTGTAAGCCCAGCTACACAGGAGGCTGAGGCAGGAGAATCACTTGAACCCGGGAAGCAGAGGTTGCAGTGAGCCAAGATCACGCCACTGCACTCCAGCCTGGGTGACAGAGCGAGACTCCATCTAAAAAAAAAATTTTTTTTCATTAAAAAAAAGTAGATTTGGCTGGGCGCGGTGGCTCATGCCTGTAATCCCAGCACTCTGGGAGGCCAAGGCTGGCAGATCACGAGGTCAAGAGATTAAGACCATCCTGGGTGACATGGTGAAACCCCATCTCTACTAAAAAATATACAAAATTAGCTGGGTGTGGTGGCGTGCGCCTGCAGTCCCAGCTACTCGGGAGGCTGAGGCAGGAGAATCGCTTGAACCCAGGAGACAGAGGTTTCGGTAAGCCGAGATCACGTCACTGCATTCCAGCCTGGCACCTGGTGACAGAACGAGACTCAGTCTCAAAAAGAAAAAAAAATTTAGTTTTCTAGACAATAAACAGGTTGAGCCCATGGAAGGCATTCAGCTAATATTCAGCCTTAGTATTCAGCCACCTGGGAAGACAGACACTGTACCGAGTCTAGAGATGCAAATTAGATAATTAACTTGAACTACTGAGAAGCAGTGTGATACAGTTGAAAAAAGTTTTAAAATCACTCCAGGTGACCTTAGGAAAGTTTTTGAATGTTTTTAAGCATGTCTTCTCATCTTTGATTCACTCAATAAACATTAATGGGGGCACTCAATATGTACCAGCTTCTGCTGTGGTTGCTGGAAACACCTATAGAAAAACAGAATTCTCTTCCAGAACTTTTTTTTTTTCTTTTTGAGACGGAGTCTTGTCTGTCTCCCAGTCTGGAGTGCAGTGGTGCGATCTCAGCTCACTGCAACCTCCACCTCCCGGGTTCATGCAATTCTCCTGTCTCAACCTCCCAGGTAGCTGGGACTACAGGCCCGTGCCACCAAGCCTAAGTTTTTCTGAATTTTTAGTAGAAACGGGGTTTCACTATGTTAGCCAGATGGTCTCAATCTCCTGACCTTGTGATCCACCCACCTCTGCCTCCCAAAGTGCTAGGATTACAAGGTGTGAGCCACTACGCCTGGCCCCAGAATTATTTTTAATAAAAGTATGTTCATATATATATAAATGGATAGATGCATACACACAAACACACACAGAAGCATGAGTGGAATATATATATACATAAAAGTGCCTGTCAGGCAGTAAGTGATGGAAAATTGCTGGCCACTATTACTATATTTTACATCTGACTTGCAGTCAGAGGGTTTGGAAGTACAGTGCACAAAAGTGTCCTCATTTCTATATAAAACGGCCAATAGGCCGGGCGCGGTGGCTCACGCCTGTAATCCCAGCACTTTGGGAGGCCGAGGCGGGTGGATCACGAGGTCAAGAGATCGAGACCACCCTGGTCAACATGGTGAAACCCCGTCTCTACTAAAGATACAAAAATTAGCTGGGCATGGTGGCACGTGCCTGTAGTCCCAGCTACTCGGGAGGCTGAGGCAGGAGAATTGC
>PVKV010007201.1:22839-40945 GCA_004027835.1 Alouatta palliata | reverse complement strand
ACCATTGCACTCCAGCCTGGGTAACAAGAGTGAAACTCTGTCTCAAAAAAAAAAAAAAAAAAACGACCAATAGCTGGCTATCATTTTACTCCAAGGAATATGATAATTAAAATCTTCAATTTTGCCCTATCTCCTAACTGGAGTCCTTTAATCTAAGTACTCTTCTCACTTCTCTTCTTTCCAGACATTAAATTGAAAACCTTAAAGGAGTGGATGACTAAGAGGGCCAACTCTTCCCCAAACTTGTCTAATCACATAATTCACCTGGATCCCACCCCAGATCTAAAGAACAAGAGCTCCACAGGCACCGCCCTTTCCAAACACACAGCGCTATAATGCCCCAGGAGATTCTTCTCTTAACAGTTTTTAACTCCCCTGCAAATAGCTGAGGTCACTCTCCTCAAGTTCCTTCCAAGGCATGCTCTTTGACCCTTCCTCCATGGCTTAGTTTAGCACTAACCAACACTTGGCCAGAATCAACTCTTTCAGCTGGGCCTCCAACATCTCAGCAAGGCACATTTTGGGGAGGAGAGGGTTTCTGCCCCTTAAAATGTCCTTTCTAGAATTTCACTTATAAAAGGATCATTTAAGGCTGGGCATGGCTCATGCCTGTAATCCTAGCACTTTGGGACGCCAACTCGGGCCGATCGCTTGAGCACAGGACTTCCAGACCGGCCTGGCAACATAGCAAGACCTGTCTCTTAACCACACACACACAAACACACACACAAATTAGCTGGGCATAGCGGCACTTGCCTGTAGTCCCAGCTACTCAGGAGGCTGAGGTGGAAGGATCACTTAAACCCAGGAGCCGGCAGCTAAAGTAAGTGGCGATCGCGCCACTGCACCCCAACCTGGGCAACAGAGCCAGACTCTCTCTCTCACCAAAAAAAAAAAAAAAGGTAAAAGACAAAGATTATTTTTAAAAGGGATCATTAGAAACTACCACATATCTCTTAAAAGTTGTATTTTTAAAAATAATTTTTTATATATATTTTTTATTGCATTTTAGGTTTGGGGGTAAAAATAATTATAATTTGAACTGACTCCAATAAACAAACAAAATGCACGTAAGTGAAGGCCCAGATTTTCACGGAACAGAAATACAGCTATTTGTTCGAATTTTCCAGATCAATTCACAATCTAACAGAGACATGAAAAAAATCATGTATTCTCTGAAGAACATTCATTTCTTTAAAATAACAAGGAATAAAAAGCTAGGTTTGCACTCCAGGTGACACATGCCTTTCATCTTCATTTGTTTAATTAAATATTTATTAGCTACCTACTTTGAGAAAAAAACTCAAGAAAACCATGGAAACATAAAAATGTCTATAATATAGCCCATGTTTCAAAGAGATTAAGGCAGGGAAGACACACTGACTGAGTGCCCAGAGAAAGGCACTAAATTTTGTGTTTTTATTTCCATAGGTTTCCGGGGAACAGGTGGCATTTACATCAGTAGGTTCTTCAGTGGTGATTTGTGACGTTTTGGTGCACCCATCACCCGCGCAGTACACACTGAACCCAATTTGTAGTCTTATCCCTCACCTCCTTCCCCCGCTTTTCCCTGGAGTCCCCAAAGTCTACTGCATCATTCTGACTGAAAGGCAGTAAGTTTAAATGGCACATTCAAACTGGGAATCCAGCCACCAAGCCATCAAATGAACATTTACTGTGAACCCATGATGAAAAAACCCTTTAAATCAAAAATCATCCCTCCTCACAAATAAAGGAGACAAGGAGATTATTAGATAACACTGAAAAAGTCAAGTCCTCTGAAAAGCACAAAGTGCTAGAAGAAATTTAAGAAAATGAGAAGTTATCAAAAATGATGGCTCTGGAACATAACGAGGATATGCAAAGAAAAAGGGAGAGAATTTTCTTTTGACTAGGCCACAATAAGAGCACTTTAAACACAATGTAATAATTCTTCATATCACTCCTAGACATGAGGAGACCATGACTCTCAATACCATTTGATATCAGTTAGTAATGAACCTCCTGCCAGAGAAATTAGTAGGTCACAAAAATGACAGCTATAGTATAAAAATCTCATTGAGTGGAGTTGTATCGAGCCATTGATATATACAGCAATATAGATACACACATAAAGAGTGTATGTACTATATATACACACATTATATACACAGACACAGACACAAACACAAACAAGAAAATAGACTCTCAGAGGTTGGACATGGTGGCTCGCACCTGTAATCCCAGCACTTTGGGAGGCCAAGGCGGGTGGATCAACTGAGGTAAGGAGTTCGAGACAAGCCTGGCCAACATGGTGAAACCCCGTCTCTACTAAAAGTACAAAAATTAGCCCGTCATGGTGGTGCATGCCCGTAATCCCAGCTGTTCCAGAGGCTGAGGGAGGAGAATCACATGAACCAGGGATATAGAGGTTGCATTGGGCCAAGATCATGCCACTGCACTCCAGCCTGGGTGGCAGAGTGAGACACCATCTCAAAAAAAAAAAAAACAAAAACAAAAAAGAGAACATATACACCCACAGAGAGTACACGTACACGTGACTATCACACCCTTGCAATTTGACAGGTTTTCAGGAGTTCTGGAATGAATGGTAAACATTTTTTGGTAGCAAATGGCATGTAATTTTCCTTAAGAACTTATTTGTGTTTAAATGTAAATCTTTCCATTAGCATTTTTTTTTTTTTTTTTTTTTTGAGACAGAGTCTCGCTCTGTCACCAGGCGCCAGACTGGAGTGCAGTGGCGCGATCTCGGCTCACTACAACCTCCGCCTCCCGGGTTCAAGCAATTCTCCTGCCTCAGCCTCCTGAGTAGCTGGGATTACAGGCGCACGCCACCACGCCAGCTAATTTTTGTATTTTTAGTAGAGATGGGGTTTCACCATGTTGGCCAGGGTGGTCTCGATCTCCTGACATTCTGATCCGCCCGCCTCGGCCTCCCAAAGTACTGGGATTACAGACGTGAGCCACCGCGCCCGGCCTCCATTAGCATTTTTATTTGACATTTTGAGTATACATACTTTCCATCTCATGTTTAGGCTTTGGCATCCCATCACTTAATAAAAATCTCGCCCATCTTTTGGTCAACAGTCCAACTAAACTCAACATCAAATACCTCACAAGAAAAAACAAAGGGAACAGAACCTGCTATGCAACCATTACATGCTAGAAACAAGTTCAGAGGAATACAACAGAATACATGTGCTTTCTTTCTCTCTGTCCCTTTTGTAACTTGGTTTTACAGTCAAGGAACTAAAGAATTCTAACACTTAATGCATTTCCAACATGAGTACAGAGATGACTTAGACCATTTCTCTTAAACAGAAATCAAAGTTTTTCCACAAGTACTAATGATGTCAAGAATGAATAAAATGTTTAAAGGTTAGAAAATGTGACAGGTTCAATTGTACACTTACTCCCAGATTTCTAGATGACTCGCTGTGCTATTCAGGATAGATTATCTTAATGTGCTTACATGGTCTGTGAATATTAATAAACTCCCTGATTCATCTAAATATTAAAATACCCTTTTTCCCCCCCAGAGACCTACTTTTAAACATTTTCCTCTAAATTCAAGTCAGTTAATAAAATAAGGAAACTCTCTAATCTCCAAAAAATGGCTTAGGGAAATCTCCTTTGATACTGCAACAGACAAATGAAAAAAAAATAACTATATCTATATACCTGCCTGAAGTAGAGCATATTTGCTTTTGCATTTTTTAATTGTCACAAAATATATATAACAAAAAAACTTACCATTTTCTGCATTCAACTTAGTGGCATTACACACATTCAAAATGTTGTACAACCATCGCCACTGTTCATTTCCAGAACCTTTTTATCATCCCAAACAGAAATTCTATACCCATGAAACACTATCTCTCCCTTTTCCCTTCCCCCAAGCCCTGGTAATCTCTATTCTACTTTTCGTCTCTATCAATTTACCTATCCTCGTCACCTCAGGAAAGTGAATATATACAATACTTATCTTTTTGTACCTGGTTTATTTCACTTAGCATAATGTTTTCAAGATTCATTCAGGTTATGGCATGTATTAGAATTGCATTCTTTTTATGGCTGAATAATATTCCATTGTGCCATAATATTCCAATATAGAATACCATATTTTGTTTATCCATTCATCTATTGATGGACATGGGTTATTTCCACCTTTTAGGTATTGTGAATAATGCTGCTATAAACACTGACTTATAAGTATATGAGTCCCTGCTTTCTCTTGCATATAGGATTGAAATTGCTGAATCATACAGTAATTCTATGTGTAAATATTTATGAACTACAAAACTGTTTTCCATGGTAGCTGTATCACTTAACATTCCCAACAGCAGTGATTGAGGATTGCAGCTCAATATATGTAAGTATTATCTAATTCACTGATTCAGAATAATGTTTACCTCTATTATTCTTAATCAGAATTATTTTTCCTGAGATTAAAAACACCATGATGAAAAATCAGAAACGGCATCTAAAGACTTTTATTATTTTCTTTCCCATTGAACGATTTAAAAAAAAAAAGATACAGAAGGTATAGAAGAGGTTTTTAAAACCTTTAAAATATTACGATAAAGTGAAGCAGAATATCCTAGAAATGCATTAAGTATCCTATATGTACAATGTGTACTATAAAAACTGGTCAAATCTGACCCCTAAGTAGTCACATACTAGAAAACCTTGTATCTGAGTAACCGAGTATAAAACGTAAAACATTGTCCCGAAATCTTTTAAAAGAAACTCTCTTTACCGGCAAGTTCATACAGTACCTGGAACTAACTTGCCCAGGAGGATCTTGTTTTAGTAAAATTAGAGGAGGAAGACATGTATAGCTTATTTAAATACCAAACTCAGGACTCCCACAATTCTGCCCAAATGCAAAGGCAGGAGAAATGAAGCTGAAAGCAATAATGATTAACATCTTCAACCTTTAACAGCTGCTCTCACCAATCTGCCCTCAAATGCTTACAGGTGACAAAAGAAATTAACAAGCAGCAAAACAAATCTCAATAGAAAAACTCCAAAACCAATAAATAGGCATAGTTGGAGTCTATTGGTAGAGTGGAGTGGGGTGGGGGAGGTAGATATTGTGCTTATTGTTGTGATATATTTTGCAAGCAAATAACATAGTTCTACCCATTGCTGGTCAGCTGTTTCTCATTCACATAACGGCATTGAGTCAATCAACATTTATTTCATGGCAATCAGAGAGCACCAACTTTCCATGGGCTCCTGAATCTCTATGAAAAGCCCAGCAGCAGACCAGCATTAATGAATGAATTCTGTATTTTCACACTGCTTTTAAGTAAATTGATTTTCCCAAGGTGCTTAAAAGTGGTTTGTTCTTTTAATTAGGTAAATATTCCTCTTAAGATCTATTTAAACTTCTGATATTTATAGTAAAACTTGTTCATAAAGAATAGGCAGCCAAACTTTATCCTAGCCTTGCCTGGATAATTGCAAATCCCTAATTAGTTACATATAGAACAATGGAGTTATTTTTAATAGAGACCCCTCTTTCATAGGCTATAGGGAATCTTAAATCCCTTAAAAATAAATTAAACCATTATATTTCCTGGGATTTTGGATCTTCAACTATTTCTAAAACATACTACCTTTGTTCATGTATAAATATCACTTTCTAGACAATTATTTCAATAATTGTACATTCGGATCATGTCAATTGAAGTAAATTTTTCTGACTAGTTGGCCTTTATGAAAATCTTTACTACTCTTTCCAGGGTCAAAACAAAAATGTATCCTTAAATTTTAATATAATTTAGAAGCCTTAAAGTCTAACACAGCCTGAAAGTCCTCCAACTTTAATATTTCTCCCATTTCAGAAGGTAGCAAAGAATCGAACTTACCACAATCCAGCCCTAGGAGTTTGGTGATAGATACTGGTCTTTATATGAGATTCCAAAAACGTCAGAACACAGTAGAATATTCCATTAACAAAGAACCTGGTCTAGATCTCAATGAATGCATTCTGAGTCAATACACAAGTAACTGAAATAAAATTACATTTTAAACTCAAATATACTCATGCCCAGAGAAAGAATAAAGCCATGTCAAAACTGAAAAAAGTAAATAAATAAACTCAAGTATAATCATTTAACAGAAGACACACTTTGATACTTACTAGAACTTCAAATAACACTGTGACTCAACACCATCTCAGAAAAATCGCCCACCATCCCCCAAAATGGTTATTTGAAACTGACGATGTGTTTTAATGATATTATAAAAAAAAAAAAAATCAGGACCATGCAAGGTGGCTCATATCTATAATCCCAACACTTTGGGAGGCTGAAGCACGGAGACTGCTTCAAGCCAGAAGTTAGAGACCAGCCTGAGCCATCAAATGAGACCCTGTCCCCACAAAAATAAAAAAGTATTAGCCAGGCATGGAGGCGTGAACGTCTAGTCCTAGCTATAGTCCTACTTGGGAGGCTGAGGCGGAAGGATCACTTGAGCTCAGGAGTTCGAAGCCATAGTGAGCTATGCTACAGCCATTGCACTCCAGCAACAGTGAAACCCTGTATCTTAGAAAAAGAAAAAAAATTAGAAGTTGATGTATAAGCTGACACCAACTACTGCCAAGGGCATCAGAAATTCTGATCCAACATTAAGAGAACGCTAAACTTGCATATCTTAACTGGGAGAAAGAAAGAAAAATTCAAGAAGCGATCCATTTTCAAACTGACAAACATCCTCATCTGTATGTAGATGGCTCATTATGACAGTCTATCAATCTTATGTGATTTATACCTGGTGGTTTTAAAAACATTTCTGGGCCAGGTGCAGTGGCTCATGCCTGTAATCCCAGCACTTTGGGAGGTCGAGGCAGACGGATCATGAGGTCAAGAAATCGGGACCATTCTGGCCAAGATGGTGAAACCCTGTCTCTACTAAAAATATAAAAATTAGCTGGGCATGGTGGTGCACACCTGTAGGCCCAGCTAGTTGGGAGGCGAGGCAGAAGAAGCATTTGAACCAGGGAGGCAGATGTTGCAGTGAGCCAAGATCGCGTCACTACACTCCAGAGACAGAGCGAGACTCTGTCTAAAAAAAAAATTAAAATAAATAAAAACATTTCTGTCCCCTGATCTTCAATTGCCACCCCACATACCCTCTGTTTCCAAGGACCGGTCCTTGACATGAAACCTGCATCACAAACAAACTCCCCGCCAGGCGAGCTTGTTCCTAGGGACTGGCCTCTCACTGGATGTACCTTGCAAAGTTCTCAAGCATCATCAAGTCATTCTCCCAGTTGGGCCTGAGCTTGTCCAGCGGCCCCTATCTAGCCACAATAATTCAAGCATGCTCTGCCTCTTTAAAACACATAATGCCATAACCATACTATGTATTTTAAGGCAAAATATATATATAAAGACAGCAAACTGAAGAACAAAGCTTCTCCTCAACCACCTAAGTGAATTCTCAACAGCTTTAAGAATGAAAGTTAATTTACTTGAAAATAATGTCTTACCGCATAAAAATCTCACTTAATGGATTAACCTCATTAACATGAAGAAAAGCCAAGTATGATTTCTAAAGTGGAAAGGCAGGTAAGGTTGCGAAGATTCCCCTACGCTGAAAATACGATTCTTCTCCATTCTCAGCTGTAACTGCTGAAAGCTCAAGTAATAGGCTAAGGTAATGTACAAAGCCTACAACCTTACGCCTCTATCATTCAGTACTGAAAGTTCCTCTAAGAGACTGCACGTTTTCCCCTTCACCTCAAAAACAGCCCTGAATCAAGCCTGGCCTGTCCGCTTCAGTAACACTAGCTCAGCTAAGACCAACTTCCCAAACGCACAGATATGGGACAACTTATGTGTAGTACAACTTTTGAGAGGTCACAAATCACCTATTCCATTAGGAGTGGGGTAAAAATAAAACACAACGTCTAAAGCTTGGACCTTATTTACTAATCACAAAGAAAAATAAAGCATTTTTCAAACTGTCCAAGCACAATTTGGAGGTCTCTGAAAATGTGCAAAGAAATATCACAGGACCAGCTCAGTTTTAAACTTTGGAATTTAATGAACTACGGACTCTGCATAAGGCTTTGCCAAACTCTTTTCAATATAATGACTCATTCATCCTTTGTGACAACCATTTGAAAAGATATGAGTTAGATCTTTCCTCCTTGTATTAAAACGAGGAAACCCAGACTAAGAGAGGTTCAAAAGCTTATCAGGGACCCAGCTAGAAAGTAAAGTCACTCCTTGACAGGGCAGATATTCCAATTTCAAACTGATGCTCAGACGTGGCCCTCATCTTTGTCCATCATTGAAACACCTTTATCCTTTAAGATTACAGTAAATTTCTCATTTGTATGAAGCATTTGGGAATGTCCTACAAATCAAACCATACGTCATGGGTCAAATCATGTTTCCTGTATTTGTCACACTCACTAGGACACTATAATCCTATTTATAACATGGTTCTTATCATGAAAATAGTAGAGTGGTCCCAATGGTCAGGAATGGGTACGAACTGGATGTTTCAGTTATCTGAACAGTCTCAGTAACTGATGACTTACCTGCAGTTGAATTAACAATTTTCAAAGAGCTGGAAGCAATGTAATTCACATAACACTAAAGTAACATAGAACAATTTAAAGATAATTTACAGACATAGGTCCTTCAGAGTATGTCTAGAGTTAAGACTATGAACTGCAATTATCCTTGGACAGTACTATAACTATGGAAGGTACAGTAGATTCAGATATATTTATACTGAACCTGGCAGCTGCCTCTTAAAAATCCTAATAAAAAGAGATTACATTATAATTTGCCTTTTCCTGAGGTTATCACGCCAAAAAAAAAAAAAAAAGGTACTGGGTTATTGGATATGTATAGATAAAATCCAATCCAGATAAAAGAATGCTTACTTTAACATAAGTTGGAATTTTCACTATTCCATACGAAATCAGAAAGCTGTTGAAATTCCTTTTAGCAAATGAAACGCTAAAATACAATGAATTTCAATTAAATCCACTAATCAGAAAACTATCTGATCATCTGCCATCAAGAGGCTCCGTTTTAATCTTACACATATTCTTCCCAATTCACAGATGAATCCGATGTGTTTGATATTTGATTTTTACACTCTGATACTAAGAGAATGATTTTAATTCTTCAGATGAATGCTGCAGCTACATGAGGAAAAGTGAATAATGAGGTTTACTGATACTTATGAAGTCATTTGAAAAGAACTGTCAAATGAACAGATGAAGATGGGTATGAGAGGATCAGTTTTTCAGCTTTCTATTAGTGACTTTTCACATTGCTTCCTATTTATATGCCTTTATTACACTAAGATACCAACAAACTGACTACTTTTTCAGCAACTCCTGTATTAAACCAAAAACATGTATCATTTAAAGTTTGTTTTTTTTTTTTTTACCAGTTTTAACTATGACATGTAAGCATTGTTTTTTAAAACCAAATAGTTAACAAATAATGTGCATATTTTACCCACTCTCCATATGAAAGAAGTTGAGCTATAGCTAACTCAGTCTTTAAATTGCATTTAAGGGCTGAATGTAACTTCTGATATCATAGAAGAAAGAAAAATGAACCAAAAGATCTAAAGAGCAGTATGCAGCCGAGACAACACAGTGAGACCTGTCTCTACAAAAAATAATAATAAACAGCCTGGCATGGTGGCGTGCACACCTGTAGTCCCAGCTACCGGGGAGGCTAAGGTGAGAGATCATTTTAGCCTGGGAGGTGGAGGCTACAGTGAGCCCTGGTCGTGCCACTGCATTCCAGCCTGGGTGAGTCTCAAAATAAAGAGCAAGATGACCCAGCTACATGTGAAAAGATGTGGAAGTCAAAAAGTTCTATACTTTGCCCTCCAATATGGTAACCACCAGCCACAAGTGACAATTTAAACTTAAAATAATTACAAGTAAATAAAACTTAGGCCAGGTGCATTGGCTCACGCCTGTAATCCCAGCACTCTGGGAGGCTGAGACAGGTGGATCACCTGAGGTCAGGAGTCCCTGACCAGCCCGGGCAACATGGTGAAACCCCATCTCTACTAAAAAAGACAAAAAATTAGCCAAGCGTGGTGTCAGGCAGCTGTAATCCCAGCTATTCTGGAGGCTGAGGCAGAAGAATCGCTTGAACCCACTAGGAAGAGGTTGCAGTAAACTGAGATCGCGGCACTGCACTCCAGCCTGGGTGAGAGAGGGAGACTCCATCTCAAAAAAAAAAAACAACTTAAACTGCTGTTCCTCAGTCCACTAATTACATTTCAAAGACTCAGTTACATGTGCCTCGTGGCTGCTGTATTGGACAGCACAGACAGAACCATTTCCAACACTGAAGAAAATTCTATTGGATGGCACTGTTGGTTGCTACGCGATCTTATGCAAGTTACTTAATTCTCAGAATCTCAATGCTCTTGTTTGTAAAGCGTGCATAATACCACCTAAATCGAAAGACTATTAGAATTTTAATGAGATAATCTATAAAAGCACAGGAAATAGTGCTCAGTACACATCAGATATCCCAGAGAGGTAGCTATTAACACAATCCTCTATTAAACTTTGGTCTTTAATGGTGACCCTCAATAAGTCAGTTTCCCTTCCTAGGCCTCATTTTCTAAAACCGAAAAGTGTGGGAAGTTCTTCTAGTTAGCTTCTAATCAACCTATCAACCAAATGCTACTGGGTTAAATAAAGAATTGAGCAAAAGAAGCACAAACTCCTACTGAGTAAACTACCACCTAGACTCCAAGAGCCTAGAGTTTCCTTACAGATCCCACGCATGCTTCAAGAAACCCCAGAAGACTGGCTCTCCAATACAACCCACCGTCTGATGTGAGCTATTTATAAAGTGTGTCTTAAAAGATTACCGGAATATCTTTCTGTAATTGTATATACTGTAATTAGAAGCTACAACCTCCTATTTCATGATGAGATCCTGCAGTTTTAACATCTTCTAAATGAACGCTATCTTTACAGATGAATTCTTTTTTATCTTAAAAGTCATTTAAACCACAACACTTTAAAAGCACGTGTGAGTTTAAAAACTATTTTGTAATGACCGATTTTTTTTTTTTTTAATCAACTATGCCTCATTCTTAGCCAGCCTGTGGGTGCCCCTCTGGTGTCTAAACAAAGTGAGAATTGTACCTTCATGGGTGAGGTCCCTTTGCAGGGCCAGAAAAGTCTCATACCCAGAGACTTTATCCTCGTTAACAGCTGCTCCCAGGGAGCCAGGAAATTTACTGATCCAGTAAATTTCAGAGTCAGCCTCCAATGAGGGGGAACCAAGGGCCCCCACAAAAGGCACAAAAGCAGCCCTCCCGGCTGCTATCCGCTGTGGGGCGTTGACCAGGCACCCAGGGTCACAGCTTTAACTTAGGGGTGGAGAAGCAACTCCGGCAGAAATCATTACAGAGTGAAGCAATTTTGCCCAAGGCCTGAAGCCTCAAAAAAAAAAAAAAAGTGTTATTCCAGAGCAGATTCCTTTTCTTCCGGGTCTGTCTGCCCCTTTTGACTCTTTGCCCACAACCACCGTGCCTCCCCATTCCCAATGCCCCACCTCCTGCCACATTTAAAAAAAAAAAAAAAAAAAGGGAGGAAAGAAGGAAGGGAAAGAAGGAAAGAAAGAGAAGGAGAAGGGAAAAAGAAGAAAGAAAGAGAAGGATTTTAAAAAGCATATTCCCTCTTCCTTAGCTTTTTTTAGCAAGGCCTGGAAACTGGAGGAAATTCAAATCAAATTAGTTGCACATTAAAAAATAAACAGACAAGGAATCAGGGGGTGCCCACCCAACAAAAGACCTCACCCGTTCCAAAATATGATTAAGCCTGGGAGGAAAGAGGGGGAGGGGGACTAAAAACCAGCAGGGATGGAGAGAAACCTGTGGATTTTTGGCCTCAGCGTTGGCCCATTGCGGCCAAATTCTGAATTCTGTTTAAAGAAAACGCTGGGTCGAGGAGAAAAGAAAACAAAAAGTTGCAACTTTTAAGGAAGTCTGCAAACGGCACTGTCTGGATAAAATGCCATTGCTTCCCTTCGTCTGGGAAGGCAGGGTGGGAGCTGAGATTCCAAAAGCTCCAACTCCGACCGCGCACTCCTGGAAGCCTCCCTGCCAAAGACGCCGCCAGGCGGAGCAGCCCAGTCTCCCGAGACGGCGGGCCCGGGTCCTCTGGCTCCCACGGGACGCCCGCACCCGGACCTCTGGGAAAGTTCGCAGGCACAGCCCGAGGCCCCACTTTCCGCCGAGAGTGACAGGCCCTTCCCACGCCGGCCGGCCCCAGCCCCGCCGCGGGCACCAGACGGTCCGCGCGGCCCCTCCTGGCCGCCTCGGGGCGCAGATTCCGCCCGCCCGCCCGCCCCTCCCCCGGCCGAGGCGCCCCTCGGGGTGACCGACTGACCGGAGCTCCGCTGGCCCACACACCGGGTCGCCCGCTCCTTCCCGCCGCGCCCCGCTCCCCCGCCCGAGCTCCCAGCCGCCAAGCTCGCCAAGTCCGGCCGCGGCCGCCGGTTACCGCCCCCAGCCCGGGGGGGAGCCCGGGGGGCAGGACAGGGAGGGAGGACGTGGCGCGCTCGGAGGTGGCCAGCGGCGGGGCGGGGAGTGTCCCGGAGAGGCCCAGCCGGGGGCGGGGGGCACAGGCCGGCGCGGGCTCGGGACCCTCCCCGCGAGCATCCCCGAGTTCGAGGCCCCCGACCGCCCCCGCCGGCGTGGAGAGGCGGCCCCAACTTCCAGCCCCACTTCGCACACCCGCCCTCTTCCCTCCACCATATGGAAATCTACAGCCTCAGAAAGTGACACGTCGAAGATTCCTCGGCCTCGCCGCCCGCCCTCCCCCTCCTGGGCAGCGTTCCTGCCGCGGAGATTCCGGGAGGGGGAGCAGATTCCTCGGACAAAATCTGCTGGGAAGGCTGGGGGTTGGGGGAGGCCGCGAGCCACTGCCCAGATTTTTTTTTTGGGGGGGGGAGGAATCTACCCGTTTCTTTCACTCCTCCAAACCCGGAGGCAGGGGGCACAGGCGGGGAACCCGAGCCCAGCAAGGCGGGGGCCGCCCCCTCCCGGTCCCGTGTTCCCGGGGTGCCCAGGCGAGCGCGGGACGCCCCAGTACTCCGGCGCCAAGTTTTTGCCGGGAAGCCCAGGGCGCTCCCGGGACAGGGACGCACTTTGGCTGACTCCGCGTCAGGCCGGGGCTTTCCAGCGACCCGGCGATCGAGCGCGGGGTCCCGCTCTCCTCCAGCCCCCGGCTTCTGCACGCCTTACCTTCCCTAGGGCTGAAACGCGGGGCTCCGGGCGCGCCACACACCGGGTCGCCCACGCCTTCCCAGCCGGCAGCCCCGAGGATCCCTGCCGCCCCCTTCGCTGCTCCCGCCGCCGCCGCCGCTCTCCTCCTCCAGCCGCCGCTGCCGCCGCTCAAATAACTACCAGGAGGGTTTGATGGGGGATTCCGCCATGTCAATGATGTCGTGACCACATGGGGATTTGGGGCCCGCCCACTACCGTAAACCACCGAGAATACCTTCAGCCACAATCGCAGACTCGCAAAAGGTGTGGGGGCCTCGCTTGTCCCCCGGCCCTGCCTAGCTAAGCAGAAACTCCTTTTGGTTCAGCCAGACTAAAGAAACCTGAGACTTAGGAAACTAACAACTCTTGAACGGCAAGGGCTGCGCGTTCTGTAGATCGCCAGAATAATATAAAAGCAGTGTTTACTCAGTAATAAGCCTAAGACTGACTTTTTTTCATTTACAAATATATTTCCCTTTTTGTTGTTGTTAATCCCCACAGCAACCTTGTGAGCTATATTACTCCCCTCTCTATTTCCCACAGCATTTTGTTCATGCAGTTAACACAGTATAAGCAATTGTTATTATACTTAAGTTAAAATATCTATTTCCTCCTTTTTGTTGTTTTTTGTTGCTTGTTTTGGGGACTGCAGGCACCGGGCAAGCATGAGCCACCACATCTTTTTTTTTTTTTTCTGGTAGAGAAGGGGTCTCAGTAGGTTGCCCAGGCTTATCTGGAACTCTTGAGCTCAAATGATCCTCCCGCCTCGGCCTCCAAAGTGTTGAGTTTACAAGCATGAGCCACCTCACCCAGCCTTATTTCCCCTTTCAATACCCAATGCGTTTCTCAAGGACAGAGACTGTTTCTTATTTTTATCTTTATATCTGTAAAATATAGCACAGTGCAAGGACCACTATAGGACTCAGTAAATAACTATTGAGTTTATGTTAAGTCAAATGTAATATATTTCTGTTGTACAGGCTCAAAGAAGTTAACGGACTGCATCCCATCCCACCCCTCAAATTATCCAGGAGACAAGAGAGCAAAAGTTAGCTTAGAGAAGCCCCTTCCATCCATAATGGTCCAGGTATTCTGAATAACTACATTCAGCCTCAACTATTAAGCTACAAAGGAGCATTCAGGAGTCACCGGAGACAATGTATTACTTTCGTTAACCTAAAAAACAAAAATAGTAACAGTACTAATACTCTATTAAAGTCTAATGAACACAAAGAACACTGAGAAATAGCTTATTCCCTTGTACAATCTGCCATTCATTTTTGGAGATTTTTGCCTTTTTTTTTTCTTTGGAGGCAATGGTGAGTCCAGAGAAATGGGAACCTCTCTTGTAAATGGCTTATTTACTGGGGAGCTCCTCAGAGGGGAACTTGAAGCAATCTTTCTAAAACAGAATTCCAATTCTAGGTCATAGTCCTGCATAAGGAGGGGGGAAAAGGCAAATTCTTGTCCTGGCATAGACCCCGTTTGAGTCCAGATGCCTTATCTGGCTGCAGACTCTTTGGCTTCCTCAGGTGCCATGCCCTCTGCCCAGTTGACCTCTCATGGCCCCAGAAGGTACCTGTGTCCCTTTGTATGTGCCTTCCCTCTGTCTGAAACATACCTCTTCTTCCCTATTTAAGATCACTTACTCATCCTTGATCTCCAGCTAAAATCACTCCCTCCTTTCCTACCTACAGACTCATACCTCTTTTTCCCACAATCTTATTTTATTTGTTTATTTGAGATGGAGTCTCACTTTATCACCAGGCTAGAGTGCTGTGGCGCCATCTAGGCTCACTTCAACCTCCACCTCCCAGGTTCAAGTGATTCTCCTGCCTCAGCCTCCCAAGTAGCTGGGACTGCGGGTGCACGCCACCACACCCAGCTAATTTTTGTGTCTTTAGTAGAGACAGGTTTTCACTGGGTTAACCAGGATGGACTCGATCTCCTGACCTTATGATCCGCCCGCCTCGGCCTCTCAAAGTGCTGGAATTAGAGGCGTGAGCCACTGCACCCAGCTATTTCCCCACAATCTTATAATCCCTGTCAGTTCTCACATTGCTCTGAAGTTATTTTTTGTTTGTTTGTTTGTTTGTTTAGGCTACAGTGCAGTAGCATGATCACAGCTCACTGCATCTTCAACCTCCTAGGCTCCAGTGATTCTCCCATCTCAGCCTCGGCCTCCCAAGTAGCTGGGACTACAGGTGTGTGCCACCATGCCTGGCTGATTTTTTTTTTTTTTTTTTTTAGTAGAGACAGGCTCCCACTATGTCGCCCAGGCTGGTCTCAAACTCCTGAGCTCAAGCACTCCTCCTGCCCCAGGCTCCCACACTGCTGGGATTATAGGCATGAGCCACTGCGCCCAGCCTGAAGTTAATTATTCTTTATCTCTTCCACTTGACTGAGTTTTGATCATGTTTATATCCCTAGTATCAACCTGGAATTCTGCTTTGAATATAATAACCCCTTATGTTTGGTGAGTGAATTAATTGTAACGTATGTGGAAGAATCTGAATGACTAGATAAGTGAGCAAACTTGAGAGTGTGAAAGGTTACAATCACATTGAAGGACAAGCTTGGCAAAGGAGGTAAAAGCAGGCAAGAAAAGTCTGGAGGACAAATTTATTTACTCCTGTTTCTTCCGCTAGACTGAATTTGTTCTTATTAAGAAGAAGAATCAATGTACATAAAATGCTTTATAATTTCAAATGCATGTTCATATATATGATCTCAGTGCTTCATTCATCTTCTTCGCCCTAACACCAGTTTTGGCATAGAAAAGCCCATTAAATGTTTGCAAAATGAGAGGAAGAATGGTACGGGGGAGGGCATAGAATTTAATGAAAGAAAAGCCAGTGATGTTGGGCATGAAGTTCTCCAAACCTGAATTTTCTTATTTGTTAAATTGTGATCGTCAATAAACCTTCTGGCCAAGGTTGTTGTAAGGATTAAAGAACTCAAGCACCTCGTGCTCAGTAAATAAATATTGGCTACTCCTTCAATGAATGAATGAATGAATGAGTAAATGAATTAACAAAGATAACTTCCTTAGAAGGATTAATAGAACAGAATTGAAAGCTTCAGAGAAAAAGTGGAACTTGTGATAGATGGCTCTCACCTATACTCTGTGAAATTTAGATTTAATACAATGAGAACACTGAGATTATCGAGGCACGATGCGATTGAAATAGATCTCAAGGTTGATTACCCCAGCAGCAGGATATAAAAGAACAAGGCTCATGTCAGAGATGCGTGCCCTGAAACTACATTGGAAATGATAAGTCTTACACCAGAGTCATGGTTCTGGGAAGAGGAAGAAGGAACTTGACCTGGTGTTGACACCTGCGTCATCTGCTGCTCTAGGTCCCAAATTATGAAACTGTACTGATGGCTAAAACTTTGCTCCAAAAGCAGTTTAAGATTTGCTCAAATACAAGAGTTAACATCCAAATGAAGATGCCTAGAAGTTAAGGCCTATAACAAGATATAGAGACTTTTATACCCTTCTATCATCTATACAATGTAGGTTGAGTCTGATGTTTAAAAAGATTCTTAGTCATACTTCTTCATCTCAAATAATTTATATCAAAAACACAAAACTAAGACATAGGAAAGAATGAAAGTATTAAAACTAGCATTGAAAAGGTCTCAAACCACTCAACTTCTCTGAACACTGCTATGGTCTAAAATGTTTCTTTTTTTTTTTTTTTTTGAGATAGAGTCTCACTCTGTTGCCCAGGCTGGAGTGCAATGAATGGCTCAATCTCGGCTCCCTGCAACCTCCGCCTCCTGGGTTCAAGCAATTATCCTGCCACAGCCTCCCAAGTAGCTGGGATTACAGGCATGTGCCACCACGCCTGGCTAATTTTGTATTTTTAGTGGAGACGAGGTTTCTCCATGTTGGTGAGGCTGGTCTCGAACTCCCAACCTTAGGTGATCCGCCCGCCTCGGCCTCCCAAAGTGCTGGGATTGCAGGCGTGAACCACTGTGCCCAGCCAGCTAAAATGTTTAACTTTGAAACTCTCTCTCAAAGATCACTATGACTAGTAACACGTGATATCTACAAGACCCAGCTGCATTCTCAGTCTCAATGTCCTTCTTTTGCCTATAGCTCAAGTTGCTAGGTTCTCAAGGCAGGCTCAGTCTTGCCCCTACTCTGAAAAACTTCTCTTGACCTCCAGGCATGGTGGCTCATGCCTGTAATCCCAGCACTTTGGGAGGCTGAGGCAGGTGGATCACCTGAAGTCAGGAGTTCAAGATTAGCCTGGCCAGCATAGTGAAACCCCATCTCTACTAAAAAATAAAAAAAATACAAAAATTAGATGGGTGTGATGGCAGGCACCTGTAATCCCAGCTACCCGGGAGGCTGAGGCAGGAGAATCACTTGAACCCAGGAGGCGGAGGTCGCAGTGAGCTGAGATGGCACCATTGCACTCCAGCCTGGGCAACAAGAGTGAGACTCCGTCTCAAAAAAAAAAAAAAAACCTTTGACCTTAAATACAGCGCATTGACTATTTGCATCTATTTCTTATTCTAACATCCTGAGCTAGATACGATACTAGCTTCAGTATCAACATTGACCAAAAGCCAATTCATCTTATTTTATTTATTTATTTATTTTTTTGAGACGGAGTTTCGCTCTTGTTACCCAGGCTGGAGTGCAATGGCGCGATCTCGGCTCACCGCAACCTCCGCCTCCTGGGTTCAAGCAATTCTCCTGCCTCAGCCTCCCGAGTAGCTGGGACTACAGGCACGTGCCACCATGCCCAGTTAATTTTTGCATTTTTAGTAGAGACGGGGTTTCACCTTGTTGACC
>PVKV010007201.1:0-22739 GCA_004027835.1 Alouatta palliata | reverse complement strand
TGGCCTCCCAAAGTGCTGGGATTACAGGCGTGAGCCACCGCGCCCGGCCTCATCTTATTTTAAAAGCAACACTGCCACTTCACTTACGCACATTTCTCCAACAATTCAACTAGTCACATGTGCGGTTTTGCCTTCTTTTCTTTCTTTCTTTTTTTTTTTGTTTTGTTTTGTTTTGTTTTGTTTTGTTTGAGACAGAGTGTTGCTCTTGCTGCCCAGGCTGGAGTGCAAAGGCGCCATCTCAGCTCACTGCAACTTCTGCCTCTGGGGGTCAAGCGATCCTTCTGTCTCAGCCTCTCAAGTAGCTGAGATTGCAGGCGCCTGCCACCACACCTGGCTTATTTTTGTAGTTTTAGTAGAGGCAGGGTTTCACCATGTTGGCCAGGCTGGTCTCGAACTCCTGACCTCAGGTGATCCACCCCCTTCGGCCTCCCAAAAAGTGTTGGGATTACAGGCATGAGCCACCGCAACCGGCTGGTTTTGCCTTCTTTTCTATTGTTCAAGGCAAGATAAGCAAACTTTAGCTCAATATTTTATTTTAAAAAAATACATTTTAAACAAGGAGATCTGTCCCACAGTTACCAGAACTATTCAGGTAGAAGCTGAATGACTGCCAGGGCTCTTAAAAATCGCAGGATTGATGCTGCTGTCCCTCCCAAAGCAGAAATCTTGGCTCCCATGTCAATTACAGCTAAGAACCTGGCCTCAGCCTGAACAGCACCAAGGAAAGGAAAACCTACTTCTGCAGAGACAGCTTTTGATCAACAACTCTAGTTGTAAACCAAGTCCTCTGAAACTGCCTCCTTGCAATTTTCTCCCACTGGTTTTATTTCTGCCCTCTGGAGGCAGACAAAATAACAACACTCACCTTCCACGTGACTTCCCTTCCAATGAATTGAACATGCCTGTCACTTGCTCCCTAGAGATTCTCTTTTCCTGAATAAACATTCCTGACCTGCAGAACTCGTCAAAGACCTCTCTTTATCCTTCTTTCCTAACTCCTCTGAGGGCCTACTTGTTCAGCATCTCTGAAAGTTCGTAATATGGTTTGGATTTGTGTCCCCACCCAAATCTCATGTTGAAATGTAATCCCCAATGCTGGAGGTGATTGGCTCATGGGGGCAGAGTTCTCATGAAGGGCTTAGCAACATGCCATTCATGAGTGAGTTCTCAGGAGATCTGGTTGTTTCACAGTGTATAGCACCTTCCCCCTCTCTAGGTCCTGCTCTTGCCATGTAAGACGGCTGCTCCTACTTTACCTTCTGCTGTGAGTAAAAGCTCCCTGAGGCCTCCCCAGAAGCAGATGCCACCAGGCTTTTGATACAGGCTACAGAACTGTGAACCAATCAAACCTTTTTGTGTTTGTGTGACAGAATCCATCTCTCAGGCTGGAGTACAATGGTGTGACCTCAGCTCACCGCAACCTCCACCTCCTGGGTTCAAGGGATTCTCCTGCCTCAGCCTCCTGAGTAGCTGGGATTACAGGCACGAGGCACCATGCCTGGCTAATTTTCGTATTTTTAGTAGAGACAGGGTTTTGACATGTTGGCCAGGCTGGTCTCAAACTCCTGACCTCAGGTGATCTGCCTACCTTGGCCTCCTAAAGTGCTGGGATTGTAGGCATGAGCCACCACGCTCAGCCTCTTTTCTTTATGAATTACTCAGTCTCAGGTATTTCTTTTTTTTTTTTTTTGAGACGGAGTTTCGCTCTTGTTACCCAGGCTGGAGTACAATGGCGCAATCTCGGCTCACCGCAACCTCCGCCTCTTGGGTTCAAGCAATTCTCCTGCCTCAGCCTCCTGAGTAGCTGGGACTACAGGCACGTGCCACCATGCCCAGCTAATTTTTGTATTTTTAGTAGAGACGGGGTTTCACCGTGTTGACCAGGATGGTCTCGATCTCTTGACCTCGTGATCCACCCGCCTCAGCCTCCCAAAGTGCTGGGATTACAGGCGTGAGCCACCACGCCCGGCAGTCTCAGGTATTTCTTTACAGCAGTGCGAGAACTGACTGATACCGTTTGGTATCTAGATTTCACTTGTAATATTTCAGGCATGATAAGAATACACCTCAAAAAGTGTTAACTTTTCCTGCTTCAGTATGGACAAAACTCTATCATTACAGTTTAATATTGTGTTAAATTTCTTAGCAGCCTCTTCATTCTGTTAGCTCATGTTTCTTCTTCCACAAGAAGCTGTCAAGCTGGGCATAGATTAGATATGCAATTGATTTAATCTTAACTGACATTAATCAGTTAATTGATTGAATATATAATTTTATGAAGTTCTATTTGTTAGTTTCATTTTCACATCCCAGCCAACGAGAACTTTTTGGACATTGAGTCTGTTATCAAGCAACCTTCCCCAGTTTTGTGACGTTGATGAGTATGAAGTATGCTTTCCATGTTGCCATTTAAGTCATTAACAAAAACATAAAACAAGGACAAAGACATATCACCAGTAATTTTTCTCTTGTGGCAAAGTTATTTAAAAAGCTATGAATAAAAAAAAAAAAAAAAAAAAAAAACTATGGATCTGGCCGGGTGCAGTGGCTCATACCTATAATCCCAGCACTTTGGGAGGACAAGGTAGGTGGATCACCTGAGGTCAGGAGTTCAAGACCAGCCTGGTAAAACTCCATCTCTACTAAAAATACAAAAATTGGCTGGGTGTGATGGTGGGTGCCTGTAATCCCAGCTACTGGGAAGGCTGAGGTGGGAGGATCACTTGAACCCAGGAGGCGGAGGTTATAGTGAGCTGAGATGGCACCACTGCACTCCAGCCTGGATGACAGAGCGAGACTCTGTCTCAAAAACAACAACAACAACCAAAAAAAAACTGTGAGTCTGTCCATCACACTGAATTACCTTGAGCCATACCACCGTAGGGGAGGGTTGAATCTTACTTTCCTTATAGTCATTGTCACTACTCTTGCCCACTGCTACAGTCTGGATGTTTGTCCCTCAAGCCTCACATTGAAATTGGATCACTGATGTTGGAGGTGGGTCCCAATGCGAGGTGTTTGTGTCATGGAGACAGATCCCTTATGAATGGCTCGGTGTCCTCCTCGAGTGGTGAATGAGTTCTCACTCTCTTAGTTTCGACAGGAGCTGGTTGTTAAGAGCTTGGCACCTCCCGCGTCTCTCTTGCTTCCTCTCTTGCCACGTGATCTCTGCACCCCTGCACACGCTCACTCCTCTTAGCCTTTGGTCATGAGTAGATGCAGCCCGAGCCCCTTGCCAGATGCATATGGCAGTGCCACATTTTTCTACAGTCTGCAGACCCATGAGCCAAATAAACTTCTCTTCTTTATAAATTATCCAGCCTCAAGTATTCCTGTTTTTCTGCTTGTTTGTTTTGGTATTTGTTTTTGTTTTTTGGAGATGGAGTCTCGCTCTGTCACCCAGGCTGGAGGGCAGTGGTGTGATCTCAGCTCACTGCAACCTCCACCTCCCTGGTTGAAGCGATTCTCCTGCCTCAGCCTGCTGAGTAGCTGGGACTACAGGCACCACACCTGGCTAATTTTTTGTATTTTTAGTAGAAATGGGGTTTCACCGCGTTAGCCAGGATGGTCTCCATCTCCTAACCTCGTGATCCACCCGCCTCGGCCTCTCAAAGTGCTAGGATTACAGACGTAAGCCACCTGACCTGGCCTCGAGTATTCCTTTATAGTGACACATGGACCAAGACACACACCCTCTTACCTAATTTATTCCTGCTATGGTTCGAAGGTCTCCCCCAAGCTTTGTGCATTGCAAACTTAATCCCAAAAGCAACAGTGGTGAGAGGTGGAACTTTTAAGAGGTGGTTAGGTCATGAGGGCTTTGCTGTCATGGATGGGTTAGTATCATTATCTGTTTTATCTATGTGTCTAATGAGTGGGTTCATCATCACAAGAGTGGGTGTGTTATAAAAGCAAGTTCAGCCATCTCTTGCTATTTCAAGTGCCCTCTTGCTCTTCTGCCTTTGACCAGGGATGACACAGTGAAAAGGCCCTTACCAGATGTAGCCCCTCAGTCTTCTGAGTAGCTGGGATTACAGGTACCCGCCACCACACCCGACTAATTTTTGTGTTTTTAGTAGAGACAGGGTTTCATCATGTTATCCAGGCTGGTCTCAAACTCCTGAACTCAAGTGATCCAACCACCTCAGCCCCCCAAAGTGCTGGGATTACAAGTGTGAGCCACTGTACCCGGCCAAGACATAGTTGTTAAAAAGATCCTAAGGCTGGGTATGGTGACTCATACCTGTAATCCTAGCACTTTGGGAGGCTGACGCAGGAGGGTCTCTTGAGGCCAGGAGTTTAAGACCAGCCTGAGTAACAGCAAAACCCCATCTCTACCAAAAAATAGAAAAATTAGCCAGCATGGTGGTGCATGCCTGTAGTCCCAGCTACTAGGGAAGCTGAGGTGGGAGGACTGCTTGAGCCCAGGAGGTTGAGGCTGCAGTGAGCCATGATTGTGCCACTGCACGCCAGCCTGGGTGACACAGTGAGACTCTATCTCAAAAAAATACATAATTAAAAAGAGCCTCAAGCCTCCCCCTTCCCTCCTTCCTTCTCTTGCTTCCTCTTTCACCATGTGATCTCTGCACAGGCCAGCTCCCCTTTGTCTTCTAGCATGAGTGGAAGCAGCCTGAGGCCCTCAGCAGATGCCTGTTAGCCAGCAGAACTGTGAACCAAATAGACAAAATAGAAAAAAGTTTTTTTGTAAATTACTCAGTCTCAGGTGGTGCTTTATAGCAACACAGAATGGACTAAGATGAAAAGTTAAAATTTATCAAAACAGGCACATAAACACAGATAATATGTGGTGCAATTTACAGTTGAGAGAAATGCAAACAAACAAATCACAACTGCAGAAAATGAACGATAGTACATACTGTATTACTGTAATAATTTCATAGCCTCTTCCTATTGCTATGATGGTGAGCTCAAGTGTTACAAGTATCGAATTAAAATGTCATATAATGCTAGTATCTCCATGTGAACAGTTCATCTCTCCAGTAAATTGCAAATTGCAGCAAAAAGTGATCTCTTGTGGTTTTCATGTGCGTTTCATTGTGTTTGCTGTAATACTCTAAACCTTGAATAAGTGTAACCCATGCAAAGTGCCACTAGTAATGCTGGAGGTGCTCCTAAGAAGCAGAGAAAAGTCATGACATTGCAAGAAAAAGCTGAATTGCTCAATATGTACCACAGATTGAGGTCTGCAGGTATGGTTGCCTGCCATTTCATCTTGTAAACAGATGACAGAAACTTATGGGATGGATAAATATAGTATAATACTATAGATGTATTTTCTCTTCTTTATGATTTTCTTAATAACATTTTCTTTTCTCTAGCTTCCTTATTGTAGGAATACACTACATAATACATGTAACATACATGTAACATACAAAATATGTGTTAATCAAACATTTACGTTATTTGCAAGGCTTCCAGTCAACAGTAGGGTAGTAGTAGCTCACTTTGGGAGAGTCAAAAGTTATACTCAGATTTTTGACTTTGCAGGGATCGGTACACCTGATCCCCTCATTGTTCAAGGATCAATTGTATATCCACCAATTAGTGTGTGGCATATGGTAGCTGCTCAGTGAATATTTGTACAGTTATTTAAAGACCATGAGATATTGGGAGCCAAGGGTTTTCTAATATGTTACAGTATAACGGAGTTCATCACAGAGAGCGAGAGAAGTAAGTCTGAGCACGGTGCTAGCTTTGTGGGGCAGTGCCGTAGCAGCCCCCATGGCTGGATTAGTAAGTTACTTTACACTGCTTCTTAGACTTCTGCAAGTTGAAGAAACTTGGTCATTGGCCAGGCACGGTGGCTCACGCCTGTAATCCCAGCACTTTGGGAGGCTGAGGCGGGCGGATCATGAGGTCAAGAGATCAAGACCATCCTGGCCAACAAGGTGAAACCCCATCTCTACTAAAAAAATACAAAACCTAGCTGGGCGGGGTGGCATATGCCTGTAGTCCCAGCTGCTCGGGAGGGTGAGGCAGGAGAATTGCTTGAACCCAGGAGGCAGAGGTTGCAGTGAGCCGAGATGGTGCCACTGCACTCCAGCCTGGTGCCTGGCGACAGAGAGAGACTCTGTCTCAAAAAAAATAATAATAATAACTTGATCATAAACACACAGGAAACTTATAGAAAGAACTGGGGAGAGTACAAAGAGAGTGGGAAGTCCTAATAGCTGCCAGAGTCAAAGCAAGGAGGTTTTTCAGGTTAATGTGATCAAAATTTTACCCCCTGGCTATTGAGGTTTGAGACATACAGATTACATGTGAAATTCCAACGAGTATGCTTTCAAGAACTAGAACTAATAGTGTGGTAACTATACAAATAGTGAGAAAGTACTTAAAATATAACATCCTACCCTTTACAAACCAGAGTAGGCCCAGTTGTCTTTGAGGTGTAAATCTTCTACCTTGTTTCACTTAGGAGTCATAATTTTGGAAGTGGAAATTTAGGGTGCCTAGCTAACAATGAATGACAGGACTGGTGATCTGAAAGGGATGAGAAAAACTATGTGAAAACTGGCAAATGAAGAATTTTATGTGTCATCAATTTGGCTAAAAGCTAGATCTCCTTTTGTCTGTTTCATGGATCTGTATGTCTGTGTGTCTATATGTGTTACATGTATATGATAGTTATCTACGAAAATGTATGAAAGAGTTCTAACTAAAGAAAAATAAGCACTTAAGTATTTTATCAGAAAAATAGAAACGAACTTAAATGCCTTTTAGTTCACGTGATTTGGACGAATCTTTGGTAATCAGACTAAATACTGGTTTAACAACAACAACAAAAAGCTGTATATTCTGATCAGCACAATGCCCGTGTCTTTAAGATCCTTGATTTGGTGATGATTTCTCATCATCCTCATGTTTTTAAAATGGTTAACAGTAGGGTATGTGCAGTGGCTCAAACCTCTAATCCCAGCACTTTGGGAGGCCGAGGTGGGCAAATCACTTGAGGTCAGGAGTTCAAGACCAGCCTGGCTAACATGGTGAAATCCTGTCTCTACTCAAAATACAAAAATTAGTGGAGCATGGTAGTGGGAACCTGTAATCCCAGCTATTTGGGAAGCTGAGGTGGGAGGATGGCTTGAACCTAGGAGGCAGAGGTTGCAGTGAGCCAAGATCGTGTCATTGCATTCCAACCTCGGTGACAGAGGAGACTCTATCTCAAAAAAATAATAATAATAAAATAAAACAAAAAAGGTGAACAGGGAAACAAGGTGAGATGATGGCTAACTGGTTTTCTTCAATGTTGCATAAAATTTTCACAAAAAGTTCAAGCATAATTGTTAAAAATGAGTAAATTAGATGTAAATGAGGTAAAAGTTTATACTTTTCGAGAATAATTATTTTATAAAATATGTCTACTTAAAATAGTTTTAAGATTTTTCTTTTTTTTTGAAACAGGGTCTTACTTTGTCAACCAAGCTGGAGTGCAGTGGCAAGATCTCAGCTCACTGCAGCTTCAACTTACTGGTTTCAAGGGATCCTTCTGCCTCAACCCACCAAGTAGCTGGGACTGCAGGTGCACACTAACATGCCTCGCTAATTTTTTTTTTTTTTTTTTTTTTGTAGTTTTTGTAGAGACAAGGTTTCACCAAGTTGCCCATGCTGATCTCGAACTCCTAGGCTCAAGCTATCCACCCGCCTTGGCCTCCCAAGTAGCTGGGACTACAGGCATAAGCTGCTTCACTCAGCTGAGTTTTGGCTTCTTAAATTTTATAGAAAGACAAAACATACTTAGATCTGTTAGTAAATATGTCCTGTTCCACACTAAGAAATTACACATTGAGGGCCGGGTGCGGTGGCTCACGCCTGTAATCCCAGCACTTTGGGAAGCTGAGGCGAGCGGATCTCCTGAGGTCGGGTGTTCGAGACCAGCCTGGCCAACATGGAGAAACCCCCTCTCTACTAAAAATACAAAATTAGTCTGGCATGGTGGCACATGCTTGTAATCCCAGCTACTTGGGAGGCTGCGGCAGGAGAATCGCTTGAATCCGGGAGGCAGAGGTTGTGGTGAGCAGAGATCACACCATTGCATTCCAGCCTGGGCAATAAGAACAAAACTCCGTCTCAAAAAAAAAAAAAAAAGAAAAAGGAATTATACATTGAGGAAGCAAATATTTCTAGAAACTATGAAATGGAATTAGTCTACAGTATTCTAGGTCACAATGGCTAAGAATTAAAATTCTAATTAATATATATAAAGTACTAGAAATAAGACAAACAATTCTCTACATAAGGTTCAATGTTGCATAATTCTGAACACGAAATTTAAGATACACTTTTGGTGAGAAAAATTATTATAAAGACAGGAGAATACATTTTTGTTATAAAGTGATTCAAAATTATTTAAAGATTGTTTAAAAATATGGATTTAAGAATGAAATAGGCCAGACGTGGCGGCTCACGCCTATAATCCCAGCACTTTGGGAGAACGAGGTGGTTGGATCACCTAAGGTCAGGAGTTCGTGACCAGCCTGGCCAACATGGCGAAACCCCGTCTCTACTGAAAATACAAAAAATTAGCTGGGTGTGGTGGCGGGTACCTGTAATCCCAGCTACTAGGGAGGCTGAGGCAGAAGAATCGCTTGAACCTGGGAGGGAGAGGTGGCAATGAGGCAAGATCACACCACTGCACTCCAGCCTGGGCGATAGAGATTAAAAAAAAAAAAAAAAAAAGAATGCAATAAAAACGAGGCAGGCAGGAACCAGTAAGAAGGAGAAAGAGATATGAGGAAGGTAATGAGGATGTATTTTTTGGTAAAAATATATAGCTGAAAAGAGAAAGAAATGTTTTCTTTTTTGGTATAAGAGAATTTATGTGGTCAAAACGGGAAAAGGAAAGTAAATTTTTGTCATAAGGTAGAATGATTAGCTCTTCCAATATGAGGAAGAAGGAAGCGTAGGATACAACTGAAGATGTAAGCAAGTGATAAAAGGTTTGTGGAGATTAATCTTCTTTCTATTCCTTATGAAGGAAATTTTGTATGTAATCAGTGTGGCTAGAAGTAGAAGAGAATTGTTTTTAGATTTTTCTAAAACAATTATTTTTCTAAAAATTTCTAAACAATTTCTAAAATAATTTTCTAAAAATTAAGGTTTAATATGAAAAGTACACTGATGCAAAATAAAATCTCTCCTGTCTTGAAACAACTAAGTTTTCTTTTCTTTACTTTCTTTCTTTCTTTTTCTTTTTCTTTTTCCTTTTTTTTTTTTTGAGTTGGAGTCTCGCTGTGTCGCCAGGCTGGAGAGCAGTGGCGAGATCTCGGCTCACCACAACCTTGGCCTCCTGGGGTCAAGCAATTCTTCTGCCTCAGCCTCCCAAGTAGCTGGGACTGCAGGCGTGTGTCACCACACCCACCTAATTTTTGTATTTTTAGTAGAGATGGGGTTTCACCATATTGGCCAGGCTGATCTTGAACTCCTGACCTTCTGATTCACCCACCTCAGCCTCCCAAAGTGCTGGGATTACAGGCATGAGCCACCACGCCCAGCACAAAGTTTTCTTAGAGTATTTACTCCTCTTAATAAAAAATAACAATAAAGGTTTTTTCTTTATCTTCTAAGTAATTGGCTGTGGAAACAAAGATTTTGTGTTTTATCAAAGTAATTTCTTATGCTTCATGATTTCTTTATTAGGTCTTTCATTACTTAAGAAAACTAAGCCTTGGGCCAGGCATGGTGGCTCATGCCTGTAATCCCAGTGCTTTGGGAGGACAAGGTGGGAGGATCGCTTGAGGTCAGGAGTTCAAGACCAGCTTGGCTAACAAAGCAAGACCCTTCTTTATAAAAAAAATATTAGCCAGACATGGTGGTGTATGCCTCAGCCTCCCAAATAGCTGGTACTACAGGCATGAGCCACTTTACTCAGCTGAGTTTTGGCTTCTTAAAATTTATAGAAGGACAAAATGCTACTCAGGAGGCTGAAGTGAGAGAATTGCTTGAGTCTAGAAATTCAAAGGTACAGTGAGCTATAATTGCATGACTGCACCCCAGCCTGGGCAAATATAAAATTGTCTTTTTTTTTTAACCTCAAACTAAATTTGGGACATTTCAGAAGAGCCCCTGAAAGTATGAAAGAGACATATTAAGCCAATTCTGTTTATGTGATATGTTAAATTGCGTAGAAAGCATTGTCAACATAAAAAATTATGTTTACTCTTCTTTGAGTTGTATTTGTATGGTTGTGTTATTAATATGTGCATAAACTGAATAAAAATCTTAGAAATCTAACATGTTACCTATTATAATTGTGATTACTATATTAAAATATTGTACGCCACAGAAATAACCAAATTTTTTGGTCAGTTGTCCGTTGCATTATCATATAATGAACTCTCATCAGGTTTCTAATTATGGCCATTTCAAGTCCTGTTGCTTTATTCTGAAGACTTTCTGAAAACTTTTTACAAGCAACTATATCATAAAGTGTGTTTTCAAGGAGGTTCATGGGAAGGATGAAAATAACCCTGATAAATACAAGTTTCTGACACTTTGGAGATCATACCATGGGACTGGGTAAGAATTCCTAACACTCAAATGAAGAAAATGATGAATTTATAAAACAGCTGACAAAGATCAAGCAGAACAAGAATTAATTACATAAAACAGAATGAACTGATGAAGATTTATGGGTGTTTATGGCTTTGTAAATTTGAAACATTGTTGGTTCTCTTAAAGTTTTATTTTCCAGGTTTCAGAAAAACACTTCTTTTAAGGTATCTATGGTTTACAGAAATTTGGTAAGGTACAATTTTGTAAACAATAATGGAAATATTTGCCTTTTCTCTCTACATGATCCTTCCAGAATTTGGACAATATTTGTGAGGTTTTTTTTATGACAATAAGTTTATTTGAATAAGTTTGATAATAATTCATCCTCTTTATAACAGGGTACAGTCATAAGCATGGTTATATTACCAACACTTTCACTAGAATGTCATATTTGAGAATGCACATAAAATGCCTAGCTTCAAGGGTTTCCAGCCTTACAGGGTGTAAAAATTTCCATTTTCTGGCAGGTCAAGGAAACTTCAGGTATTAGATACTGCAGGTAAAGTCTGATGTCTGCCTTGGTTTGGCTTCCTAGTGTAGAGAGATTTTTAAAAGTCTAATCCGAGATTCCCTGGCAAAATTTTCAGCAAAGCAAATTTTAAAAGAGCCTAGATGGTTATTCTTACTGCAGTTATATAAAATAATCAGGGCAAGTTTAATGAGACTAAACCTATTTTGCAAATACATTCGTCTTACTTTGATTATAACTGGAGCTTATATGACAGGAGCTCCAACTTCAGACGAACCATAGAGTTCTGATGAAAAGGTTTGTCCCAAGACCTTTTCCTTAAGAAGTCTATCCTTCTATACAAGCTCTGGCATTTATAAATGCCAAAGCAATCGATTCAGAAGTGGAAGTCAATTTGTTTGCCCTTTCTGTTACACCTGACAGTATGACCGGTTTTGGTTATTTTTTACTGGAATTTCTGAGGTAACAGGTTATTCTGACCTCCGGTAGACAGAGCTTCGGGGAGAAGTTGAGAAAAACAGATAAAGTGTGGCATCAACATGACAACGAATCGCAAACTGAACAACAGTTAGACCGAGGGAATATTATGAAGTCGACATACATTAACTAAGGCTCCCCTCCTTTGGCACACACTTCCCAGGTATCCATCAATTCCCACTATCCAACAGTGAGGCATCTCTTTTAGCCCTCACCTAAATTTACCTGCTCTACAGGCCATTTCTTCTGGATTCCTTAAATGACAAACTCTCATTAACTCCCACATTCAATCATTTCATTTACTCATCATTTCTTTAAAACTCACTATGTGACAGGGTCAGATGTGTTATAAAATCAAATAAGACACAACTCTTACCCTCTGGGGAAGATAGCAAAGTAAATTAATGAGAACATGAAGTTGGACGTGAGTTACACCAGAGGCTAACAGAGTGCCATCTGAGCAACAAAATCATATGGCTTGGCATGTCCTAAAGATCAACACGCCCAATGAATGCCTGTCATACATGTCTTTAAAGCTTTAACCCGAGGGAAAAGTACTAATGGTTGGTAATGTAAGTGCTGTGGCAGCATAGTAGAAAGTATTTCAGGAGCATAAAGGGTCTTTGTGTGCCCCTCAATTTATCCCATCTGCATAGCTTTTGATTCCTCCCCATGTAACACTAATTGTAATGAGTACTTTTCATTTTCTCTCGTCTTAGTGCTCAAATTCACAGAGGTAAGTGACATGTGTGGTGGCCATGGAAAGTAAGCCTCTCAGATCTCAGCGGTTGATTGACAACTCCAGCTGCCACACCTCCGGATCCACCATCACATACTTTGAGGCCACATTTCCTCCAGGCTGCTCCCAATGAATGACTGAGCCTGGCAGGGGCTCTAGAGCAGGCTCACTCCCGTAGCATATGAGATCTCTCTCATTAGCTGGGTTTAAAGACCCATTGGAATCACTGTGAGATTGACCTGAGCTAAAATTTCATTGATCTTCCAACCTCCACAAACCTCTACTCTGCCTGGAGGGCCATAGAGGCATTTTGGTTCTCCTGGAAGAGTGTCAGTTCAGAGCCAGTGCCCAGTAGACCCCCAAAACTCTAGTTATTTCATTTTCCCCAATGCACAGTTACCCTGATGAAAGGCTGTAGGTCCCTGCGGGGAAGGCTGGAAAAAAGATTAACAGTTTATATTTTCCATAGTATACCAGGGTTCTTCCTTTAGGGGACCTGGCCTCCCCTTCTGGGGAGTTTACGGACCTGATTCTGTGTCTGTAAACTGGCTCAAGTCTGGGAATTGATTGAGAAGCCATGAGTCTGTTTTTATGATTCATTTTATGCTTTTGTTAATTGGGTCTAGAATTTTTTTGCGTATACAGATTAACTAAGAGTTTAGTAATTTTCCTACCTCTTTCACTTCTAAGAAAACCATGATGCCATGGGTCTGCATTGGCAGACTGTTCTGATTGCTGTTTGAATCTGCCGTCAATTACAGTAACTATGCCTGCCTTACGCCTTGGCAGTTGAATGCCACCATTTGGCTCCTGACACCTTGAGATCCAAATACTCTCACCGTATTTAAGTTTTCCAATTGAGTGGCTGCAGTTACCTTTGTAAGGTCTGGCTGACAGAGAAGAATAGTCACAGAGCTTTTAAGGGTGCTGGAGCTCTTTGTCACAAATTTATTTCTCAAAGTATTGATGAAAGGCACGTCTCTGGACCCTCCCAGCGTGATGAGTAGCCTGCTGGCTCTGGTAGGGCTGGTGGAGGGTGTGGATGGGATATTTGTTATTTAGTCCCCTTCCATGTCAAGCCACAGGTTGGGGCTGGCTATGTTTCTCTACCAAAGGTTATAGCTCCTTTCAAGATGCCTGGCAGCAGGGAAGAAATTCTCAAGAATTTCGTCATGCCTTATTGCTTTTTCTTTTCTTTCTTCTTCTATTTCTTTTTTTTTTTTTTTTTGACAGAGTCTCACTCTGTTGCCAGGCTGGAGTGCAGTGGCGCGATCTCGGCTCATTGCAACCTCCATCTCCCGGGTTCAAGCGATTCTCCTGCCTCAGCCCCCTGAGTAGCTGGGACTACAGGCGTGCGCCATCACACCCAGCTAATTTTTGTATTTTTAGTAGAGATGAGGTTTCACCATGTTGGCCAGGATGGTCTCGATGTCTTGACCTCGTGATCTGCCTGCCTCGGCCTCCCAAAGTGCTGGGATTACAGGCGTGAGCCACCGCGCCTGGCCTCTTGTTGCCTTTTCTTAACGTTGCCCCTAGCTTTGTAAATAGATCTTGCATTAAACACTCTTCACTGCTGGAACCCTATGTGATATCTAATACTTTCCTAGTATCTATTGGGATATAGAACAAATATGATTGTTTCAGAAGGTTCTTTCATATATTTATTTACCAGATTTATATTTTTTGTGTGGTATGCTAGATCTTTTTGCTTGATAAATTTATATCTATTATTAGGAGGTAGAATGTTTATAGTGATACTGTGTGGAACACACAGTTTATTGTTGAGGATATAAAATGATGTGGATTATAATTTTAATATAAACATTAATCACAATTTATGCTTCTCCACGTCAAATCCATACACATAGGATACCCAGACAGCTGGGTGTGGTGGCTCACACTTGTAATCCCAATACTTTGGGAGGCTGCGCCGGGCAAATCACGAGGTCAGGAGTTCAACACCAGCCTGGCCAACATGGTGAAACCGTGTCTCTACCAAAAAAACAAAAATTAGCTGGGCATGGTGGCGGGTGCCTGTAATCCCAGCTACTCGGGAGGCTGAGGCAGGAGAATTGCTTGAACTGGGACCTGGGAGGCAGAGGTTGCAGTGAGCCAAGATCGTACCACTGCACTCCAACCTCAGCGACAGAGTGAGACCCTGTTTCAAAAAAGGAAAAAAAAAAAGATACATAGAAATCTTTGCTGACTTGAGTACTTTGCTGTATGTATATTGCAACAAAAAGGTTTTAAAGTTTTTATTTTTGAGATACATTCTAAAATTTTGCAGAAGTAATAAAGAAGAAAAAAAGACTTTTCTGATTGAATTACTATCTAACACACATTTAAGGCTACACAATACCTCCTAAGTATCGCTTTAGCTGCATTTAACAAATTTTGATACAGAGTAATTTCATTTAGATCTAAATATACAGAGCAGGCTAGGCATGGTGGTTTAGACCTATAATCCCAGCAGTTTGGGAGGTCCAGGCAGGAGCATGGCTTGAACCCAAGAGTTTGAGACCAACCTGGGTAATATTGAGAGACCCTGTCTCTACATAAAATTTAAAAATTAGCTGGGTATGGTGGTCCCAGCTACTCAAGAGGCTAAAGTGGGAGGGTTGCTTGAGCCCAAGCTACAGTGAGTCACGCACACACCAGTGCACTCCAGCCTGGGTGACAGAGCAAAACCCTATCTCTAAATAAATAAATAAACAGAGCAATGTATATGTAGATATAAATACCTTCCAATTTCCATTGTTATTTCTTAATTAACACACAAATTATTAAGAAATCATATTTAAATTTCTAAAAATATGAATATATTTGGTCACCTGCTATTGATTTTTAATTTTTTTGGGAGCTAGTACATAATCAATTTCTTTTTAATAGTGAAAATGTGAGAAAATATCTACTTCTAATTACTAGGCATGAGGTTCCAGATATGCTTTAGACCAAAAGCATTGAAAGTGTTGCTTAAACTTCTATATGCTTATTTATTTCCTTCCTTTGGATTTATCATTTCCTGAAAGAGGTCATATTAACATCTACACATTTGAAAATGTATCAACTTCTCCAAGTGGGTCTAATGATTTTTATGTATCTTTGGAAGCTATGCAGTAAGGTACATGCAAGTTCAAGATTATTACGTTTTTCCAGGTGAATTTTTCCTCTATCCTTATGTAACTTCCCTTTTTCTCCCTAACACTTTTGTTATTTTTCTGATCTATCTAACATATTAGTAGCTATTATTTTGTTCTACTTGATTAGGAAGAAAAAATTTTCCTAATTAGTCATTATATATTTTTTTGTCAGTGAGTTTTTAAAAATCACTATCTTGTTTCTTGCAAATCATCCCCTCTTTCTGAATCTAGTATCCTTCTCAGCATTGATTTGTCACAAGTTTGGAGTAATAAATTGTCAATCTTTGACTAAAAATATATTTGTTTCTTCTTCACCCTTGAATTATCTACTGAATGAAATATATTTACTTCTTTTTCAGTTGAATTGATGATTATTTTCCCTCAACACAGTCAAAATCTTCTGGTCTTTGTTATTGCTTTGAGTTGTTGGGTGTTTATCCTTTTGTTGTTCCTGATTTTCTCTATAATTGCTTTTAAGATTTTCACTTTGGTCGGGTGCGGTGGCTCACACCTGTAATCCCAGCACTTTGGGAGGCCGAGGTGGGTGGATCACGATGTCAGGAGGTCGAGACCATCCTGGCCAACATGGTGAAACCCTCTCTCTACTGAAATACAAAAAATCAGCTGGGCGTGGTGGCAGGCACCTGTAGTCCCAGCTACTCGGGAGGCTGAGGCAGGGGAATCACTTGAACCCGGGCAGCGGAGATGGCAGTGAGCTGAGATCACCCCACTGCATTCCAGCTGGGCAACAGAGCAAAACTCCGTTTCGGAAAGAAAAAAGAAAAAAGATTTTCACGTTGTATTCTCTGAGTTCATTAAGATGCATTTAGGTTAAAATATTTTTATTTATTCTACACAGGACTTTGTGTGCTTCTTGATCTGAGAATCCATCATTTTTCAATTCTGGAAAATTCTGTCATTATCATTTCAAATATTGCTTTTCCTTCATTATCTCTATTCTCTCTGGAACTCCTGATAGACCAATGTAGGTTTTTAATCTCTCACATATTTCTTTCTCTGTGTTACTTTCCATTAATTTTCTTAGACTATTTTCCAGTTCACCAATTCTCCCTTAAACTGAGTCTACTTTTCTGTTTAACATGCTTACTGAGCTTTCACTTTTAAAGACTATATATTTTATCTCCAGAAGTTTTATTAGATTATTTTTCAAGTCTATCTATTTTTCTTATATTAACTTATTCTTTCTGAAACAACTTTGAGATATTCACATACCCTATTTTAAAGTGTGCAATTCAACAGTTTTAAATACATTTACAGAGTTGTACAACCATCACCACAATCAATTTTACAACATTTTTATCAGCACAAAAAGAAAGCTACACATCTTAGCCATCACCCCCACTCATACCCCACTCCTTCCCTGAACTACTCTTAATCTACATTCTTTCCCTATACATCTGTCTATTCTGGACATTTTACTTTATTTTTTAATTTTTTAAATAATTTCAACTTTTATTTTACCTTCATTTCTTTTTTCTTTGCCTTGTCCTCCTTATTTTACTTTTGGTTGTAAAAGACTGAGAGGATAATCTCAGGACCCCCTGCACAGGGGCATGAGTTCCAGTGCTGACTTCCGTCTTTCCTCCCAGTTTATTTTAAGCCAAACAATATTACAAGGTAATATTGTTACATGGATATATTGTGTGATGCTCAGGTTTGGGATACCAATGATCTACAAAAGCTAACTGGGGAATATTATGCTCACTAGTATCCAGTGGTTAATTTTTCAACCCTTGGTGCCTTCTTTCCCACCTCTAGTAGTCTCCAGTGTCTATTGCTGTCATCTTTGTATCCATGAGTACCCAATGTTTAGCTCCCACTTATAATTGAGAACATGAGGTATTTGGTTTTCCATTCTTGTGTTAATTCATCTAGGCTAATGGTCTCCAGCTGCATCCACGTGGCTGCAAAGAACAAGATTCGTTTTGTTTTGTTTTGTTTTCTTTTTTTAGATGGAGTCTCTCACTCTATCACCCAGGCTGGAGTGCAGTGGTGAGATCTCCGCTCACTGCAACCTCCGCCTCCCAGGTTCAAGCAAATCTTCTGCCCCAGCCTCCTGAGTAGCTTGGATTACAGGCACATGCCTTCATGCCTGGCTAATTTTTGTATTTTCAGTAGAGACAGTTTTACCATATTGGCCAAGTTTGTCTCAAACTCCTGACCTCAAGTGAGCCACCCACCTTGGCCTCCCAAAGTGCTGGGATTAGAGGCCTGAGCCTCTGTGCCTGGCCAAGATTTCATTTTTTTTATGGCTGCATAGTATTCCATGGTGTTTATGTACCACATTTTAAAAATCCAATCTACTGTTAATAGGCACCTAGGTTGATTCCATGTCTTTGCTATTATAGATAATGCTGCAAAGAACATAGGAGTGCCTGTGTCTTTTTGGTAGAACAATTTATTTTTCTTTGGATATATACCCAGTGATGCAATTGCTGGGTTGAATGGTGTTAATAGGTCTGTTTTAAGTTCTTTGAGAAATCCCCAGCCTTCCACAGTGGCTGAACTAATTTATATTCCCACTAACAGTGTATACGCATTGCCTTTTCTCTGCAGCCTCACCAGCATCTGGTGTTCTTTGACTTTTTAGTAATAGTCATTCTGACTGGTATGAGAAAGTATCTCCTTGTGATTTTGATTTACATTTTTCTGACAATTAGTGATGCTGAGCATTTTTTTTATATGTTTGTTGGCCACTTGTGTGGCTTCTTTTGAGAAGTGTATCTTTGCCCAGTTTTCAGTGAGGTTGTTTGTGTTTTGGTTGTTGAATTGTTTAAGTTCTTTATAGATTCTGGAAGGAAGTATATCTGTCCTAGAATTCTTAGTTAATACATTCTAGTCTTTTATTGGCTCTGACAAGGTTACATGTCAATCCCTCAACAAATCATGATGGCCTGGGTAAAAGGATGGAAGAATTTCTTTATACTAATTTAGGCCTATCCTTACAGCTCAGAGTGAATTCCACCGAAATCAGTGACAAATAATAGGCAAGCTGGCTTCTCAAAGGAAATTTGGGAAAGGATTCCCAGAAGCAGAGAAGTGGATGTTTGGTGACGAAGGACATTAGGTGAACAGAGAGGGTGGAGGGGGGGCATGCCAGTAATAGATAAGCAAGGAAAAGGTATGAGGTGAGCATGTTTATGAGAATGTAAAGAAAGACATACGGTGAACCTTTTCTTGTTATAATACAGAACTCTTTTCTATGTAGAAAGCCAAACTTCTGATTATTTTTTTTCTCTTATTAAAAGAGGCCATATTTTGCTCTTACCCTAAAAAATGTGCTTCAGAGCCACAGTCTCTGGGATCACAATCATTTCTCACTCTCAAGTTACTGCACTGAGACTCACTTTTCACCACTCCATGGAAATGGTCTCTGACTCCCCGTCAAGGCATCCCACAGGTTAAGAAAGTTTCAAGCACTGGAGCCTTAGTCAAGGGTGTGAAGGAGCAGTAGGTCTTCTAAAACAGTTCCTCCCAAGTGGCATCTTTCTTTTTTTTCTTTTTTTTTTGAGACAGAGTCTCACTCCGTCGCCAGGCGCCAGGCTGGAGTGCAGTGGTACAATCCCGGCTCTCTACAACCTCTGCCTCCCAGGTTCAAGCAATTCTCCTACCTCAGCCTCCCAAGTAGCTGGGACTACAGGCGCGCGCCACCACGCCCAGCTAATTTTTGTATTTTTAGTAGAGATGGGGTTTCACCATGTTGGCCAGGATGGTCTCGTTCTCTTGACCTCGTGATCTGCCCGCCTCAGCCTCCCAAAGTGCTGGGATTACAGGCGTGAGCCACCGCGCCCGGCCCCCTCTTTGTTTTTCTTTTCTTTCAAGTGGCATCTTTCCATGAAAGTTCTTGGTAGAGGCAGTTATAAACAGAGAGCCAGTATTTTCATCATGTTTGCAATGGTGGGGAGGGGGGCGGAGGGGCCTTTTAAATGAACTGACTAACCCATCAACTAATGGTACAGCTCCAGCAACTCCTAGGCTTGCCTCCAGACTTCTACCATCTGAGGGTAGAACCTGGCTGACTGTGGGAGTGTTTTCACCTGCTGAAGATCTAAGTATGTTAAAAAATTAAGGAATAGCAAGATAGGTCATGGAAATTGTAGGATATTTTATATATTTTCATTTAACAAATCAAGCCCCTGCTTTCACTGCATCCATCTACAACCCCCTTTCAAAATGTTCCTGCCTTGACTTTGGTATCTGCACATTTCCTTGTTCTCTCCTTCACTCTCTTTTTTCTTTTCCCTTCTTGGTCTCATCTATTGATTTCCTGTCTACCCTGTGTCAAGTACTGTGGCTGGGGCTGTCAGTAGAGAAACAGACACATATCTGCTCTTCTGGGCCAATTTCCATAGTACTCAAGACTTAGTACATTCAGATTAGTTCATTTCACCTTTTCAGCCTTGTCTTCACTGAGAGGAAAAACCAAAATTTCCCCCTACCCTATACTCACAGCACAAAGTACTCCTGTGTCGTCTGGTCACCAAAATGTGTGGGGATTTCTTCCTACCAGCAACCAATCAACTAACTCTACAGGGGACATCAGCTTGCTTCCCCGTTTTAATTCAATTCAGTTCCAACATTCTACACCTGGATATAGCATCAGATGCCACAGGTTAAAGGCTCAGTTCCACAAGACTGCCCTCACTTCACATCAATCACAAGCTCCAGGTTGTTTTACTTGTGTTTTTAACCAACCAGCTAGGAACTGGGGTTCCTCAGGTTCAATTAATTTGCTAGAGCAGTCTGCAGAACTCAATGAAACACTTTTATTTCCACTTCCTGGTTTATTATAAAAGATGTAACAGAGGATACAAATGTAGAGAGGTATAGAACAAGGCATGTGGGAAGGGGTACCTAACTCCCATGTTCTCCCTGCAGGCACCACCCTCCAGAAACCTCCATGTGCTCAGCTATTCAGAAGCTCCCTAAAACGAGTCCATTCGGGTTTTTAATGCAAGTTTCACTACTTGGGCATGGCTGATCCAATTGTGGCCATTGGTTGTGGAGTGGGGCTGAAAGTCCCACCGTCTAATATGCTTGGATTTTCCCAGTGACCAGCTCCCTTCTGGAAGTTACATAGCGGAGGCCAGTCATCAGTCACTTCATTAGCAGATAAAAAGATATTTACCACTTTGAGGATGCCAAAGATTTTAAGATTTGTATCCCAGGAAACATAGACCGAATATAGATTTCATATTATCACACTTCTTTCTGTGGCTCCACTCCTCCAGCCTTAAGTTCCAACAGTAACAAGCTACACACAGGGCTCTGAGCACACCAAGATGTTTCTTGCCTCCAATACCCTTCCTTACCTCAAGCCTGGCCCACTTAATAATCTCCTGTTCATTCTTCACAACTCTCCTCTGTGAAGCCTTCCCTCACCTGTCAAGATGACAATTCTTCCTTATTTTCTGCTACGTTTATACCGTGTACATATTCTTTTGCACACACCACATCCTAATATAATGAACTCTCTGCTCTCAGTGATCTCTCTTACAACACTGAGCTTTCTTAGTGGCAGAGAACAGCTCTGCATTCACAGGCCCCAGCACAGAGCCTGCTCTCTCATAGATGAGGAATAAAATTCAAATACTTGTATAGCATGGCTAACAGTAGCAACCTTTGCATAATATTCGAATTTTGTTTACTTGCTAAAATTCATGAATGAAAGGACTAATGCCTTTTTATCATCTTAAAGTCATTAAAGAAATAAATATTGAACTAGTGTATATCCAAGGAATTATTACTTATCCATTTGACATTGTATTGCACTTTATTTAAAGATAAAATTTAAATTAAGAATAGAAAGTTACATAAGCAACTGAGGGACATGCTATTTATAATTGTTAAGTATGATTTGAAGTTGTATCAAGAGTTAATCTTAGGCTGGACACGATGGCTCACGCCTGTAATCCCAGCACTTTGAGAGGCCGAGGTGGGTGGATCATCTGAGGTCAGGAGTTTGACACTAGCCTGGCCAACATGGTTAAATCCCGTCTCTACCAAAAATACAAAAATTAGGCCAGGCATGGTGGCTCACGCCTGTAATCCCCAGCATTTTGGGAGGCTGAGGCAGATGGATCATGAGGTCAGGAGTTTGAGACCAGCCTGGCCAATATGGTGAAACCCTGTCTCTACTAAAAATAGAAAAATTGGCCATGCATGGCGGTGGGTGCCTGTAATCCTAGCTGCTGGGGAGGCTGAGGCAGGAGAATTGCTCGAACCTGGGAGGTGAAGGCTGCAGTGAGCTGCTATTGCACCACTGCATTCCAGCCTGGGTGAGAGAGAGACTCCGTTTCAAAAAAAAGACTTAATTCTATCTTTTCTCAACTCTTTACTAATATTGGTTGTTAAACAGTTAAAATTCTTTTTCTCTATAAATATACATCCCTTAAAATGTAAGTAACCTAGAGAAGTGTAACACATTGGAAAGCAAAACTGTAGTGATAACATTCGTGTGCCTTAAATTAATAGCTGCACCAGAAATATTCTGAATAGAATAAGAGAACTAGAGTTGAAGTTTTGCCTGATGAAAGGGCATAGAAGGGGGTATGCCTACAAGTCTTACCTAATTCCTGGTTTTGCCTAAGGCCTCTCTTGTTTTCAGCTTGTTTAGGTATCTTTTTCTCAGTGAATGAGTTGTGTCCACTTGGTATAGGCCACATAAGGCACTGTAATGTCAACATATCTGAGGAGCAAGAGATCACTCTTCCCTCTTTCTTGCAACAAATATTTATTGAATACCTGCTTTGTGCCAGACACTCTTCGAGGTACTGAGCATACAATGATTAAACAAATATCCTCACTCTTGTGGAGGTTACATATCACAGAAAAGAAACTTGTGCTGGAAGCTTAAAAAATACACAGTGACTTTGTCCAAGGAAAAAACAAACTTTTCCCTGTATTCTACTTACTCACAACGCAAAATACTTCTGTGTCCTCTGATCATCAACATGTGTGGGGATTTCTTCCTACCAGCAGCCAATCAATATAGCAGACATTCACTTGGTGCCCTTCAATTCAATTCAGTTCCGACACTACCGTCCTGGACAAGGCTGAGCCCCACAGGACTGACCTCAATTCTTTTTTTTTTTTTTTTTTTTTTTTTTTTTTTTTTTTTTTTTTTTTTTTTTAATGTATACTTTTTATTGCATTTTAGGTTTGGGGGTACATGTGAAGAACATGCAAGATTGTTACATAGGTACACACATGGCAGTGTGATTTGCTGCCTTCCTCCCCATCACCTATATCTGGTATTTCTCCCCATACTATCCCTCCCCAACTCCCCACCCCCTGCTGTCCCTCCCCTTTTTCCCCC
>PVKV010007200.1:38031-98390 GCA_004027835.1 Alouatta palliata | reverse complement strand
GCAACCTCCGCCTCCTGGGTTCAAGCAATTCTCCTGCCTCAACCTCCCGAGTAGCTGGGACTACAGGCACGTGCCACCATGCCCAGCTAATTTTTGTATTTTTAATAGAGACGGGGTTTCACCATGTTGACCAGGATGGTCTCGATCTCTTGACCTCGTGATCCACCCGCCTCGGCCTCCCAAAGTGCTGGGATTACAGGCATGAGCCGCTGGGATTACAGGCATGAGCCTCCGCGCCCGGCCTACTTACCCAGTCTTAAGCCTAGTACCCATCAGTTATTTCTCCTGATCCTCTCCCTCCTCCCACCTTTCCCCGCTCTGAAAGGCCCCAGTGTATGCTGTTCCCCTCTACGTGTCCATGTGTTCTCACTATTTAGCTCCCACTTATAAGTGAGAACATGTGGTATTTGGTTTTCTGTTCCTGAGCCTTCAGCTCTGTCCATGTCCCTGCAAAGAACGTGATCTCATTTTTTATGGCTGCATAGTATTCCATGGTGTATACGTACCACAATTTCTTTATGCAGTCTACCGTTGATGGGCATTTAGACTGAATCATGTCTTTCCTATCATGAATAGTGCTGCGATGCGTCTTTATAACAGAATGGTTAAATTCCTTTGCGTATATACCCTGTAATGGGATTGCTGGGTTGAATGGTATTTCTGGTTTCAGTCTGAGAAATTGCTGCACTGTCCTCCACAATGGTTTAACTAATTTACGCTCCCACCAACAGTGTATAAGTGTTCCTTTTTCTCTGCAACCTCCCCAGCATGTTTTGTTTTGTTTTGGTTTGTTACTTTTTAATAATAGCCATCCTGGCCGGGCGTGGTGGCTCACACCTGGAATCCCAGCACTTTGGGAGGCAGAGGCAGGAGGATCACGAGGTCAGGAGATCGAAACCATCCTGGCTGACACGGTGAAACCTTGTCTCTATTAAAAATACAAACAATTAGTCGGGCGTGGTGGCACGCGCCTGTAGTCTCAGCTACTCGGGAGGCTGAGGCAGGAGAATTGCTTGAACCCAGGAGGCAGAGATTGCAGTGAGCCAAGATCGTGCCACTGGACTCCAGCCTGGGCGACAGAGCAAGTCTCCATCTCCAAAAAAAAAAAAATAATAATAATAGTCATCCTGACTGGCGTGAGATGGTATCTCACTGTGGTTTTGATTTGCGTTTCTCTAATGATCAGTGATGTTGAGCTTTTTTTCATGTGATTGTTGGCCGTATGTATAGCTTCTTTAGAAGCTGGGCATGGTGGCTGGCACCTGTAATCCCAGCACCTTGGGAGATGGTGGGCAGATTGCCTGAAGTCAGGAGTTTGAAACCAGTTTGGCCAACATGGTGAATGAAACCCTGTCTCTACTAAAAATACAAAAATTAGCAGGGCATGGTGGCCAGCGGCTGTAATCCCGTCTACTAGGGAGGCTGAGGCAGGAGAATTGCTTGAAACTCGGCGGATGGAGGTTGCGGTGAGCCCAGTGCACCAGTGCACTCCAGACTGGGCAAAAGAGTGAATCTCTCTCTCAAAAAAAAAAAAAAAAAAAAAAAAAAAAAATCAGGCTGGGCACAGTGGTTCACTCCTGTAATCCCAGGACTTTGGGAGGCGAACGTACAAGAATTGCTTGAGCCTGGGAGTTCGAGACCAGCCTGGGGAATATAGTGAGACCCCCCCCCGCCCCAACTCTACAACAAAAAATGTACAAAAATTAGCCGGGCATGGTGGTATGCGCCAGTAGCCCCAGCTCCTCGGGAAGCTGAGGCGAGAGGATTGCATAAGCCTGGGCAGTTGAGGCTGCAGTGATGGGGCCACTGCACTGCACCTAGTTTGAATTCAGCGGGGGCAGAGTGGGGGCGTTAGGCTCTGCCTCCCCATTTGCTCCCAGACCTTTTCCGTAGCTGGATGTGACCAACGGAGACTTAGTGGAGGGACAGGAACCATCTGGGGCAGAAGTGGAAGAGAATGTGGGGAAGGACAGCCCCGCGCAGTCCAGGAGGCCTGTGGCTCGGAGGGGAAGTGCGGTGGTGAGTGGGTGGAGACTGAACAGCTTGGCTTTGGAGAAGGAGACAACAGAGGGCCTGTTTCTGAGAGCTGAGCAAGCCAGGATGTCTGGCCTTCACTTCCACTTGGAGCAGAAGTGTGCTGTGTGCGTGTGCATATGCGTGTGCGTGCACACGTGTGTGCGCTAAATCAAACACCCTCGCGAGCTCTGTGTCCCGTTCAAGGGGAAGCCAAGTCCACGATGGGCGGGGGGGGTTGGTGCTCATGAGGCTGCAGGTCTTCTCCCTGCCGACAGATGGCGCTGTTGCACCGCGCCTGGGTTTGCCTCTGCCCGCAGCTGGGCAGGGCCCATCACGGGCTCTGCTCAGGGCGCGAGGGACCTTCACCATGTCTACCATCCTTATTTTTTAAAAAATGTTTGTGGCCGGGCGTGGTGGCTCACGCCTATAATCCCAACACTTTGGGAGGCGGAGGAGGGCGGATTACTTGAGATCACGAGTTCGGGAACCAGCCTGGCCAACATGGTGAAACCCTGTCTCTACTAAAAATACAAAATTAGCCAGGCATGGTGGCGGGTGCCTGTAACCCCAGCCACTAGGAAGGCTGAGGTAGGAGAATCGCTTTAATCCGGAAGGCGGAGGTTGAAGTGAGTGGAGATCGCGGCACTGCACTCCAGCCTGGGCAACAAGAGTGAGACTCCGTCTCAAAAGAAGAAAAAAGAAAAATTACATCATGGAGAATGGGGTGTCCATCCCCTCAAGCATTTATCCTTTGTGTTACAATCCAATTGCATTATTTTAGTTATTTTGAAATGTACAGTTTTTATTGACTATAGTCATCCTGGTGTACTCGAAAATAGTAGGTCTTATTCATTGTTTCTTTTTTTTTTTTTTGTAACCATTAACCTTCCCCACATCCCCATCATCCTCATTTTTTTTTTTTTTTTTTTTTGATATGAAATTTTGCTCTTCGGCCCAGGCTGGAGTGCAGTGGCTCGATCTCGGCTCACTTCAACCTCCATTTCCTGGGTTCAAGTGAGTCTCCTGCCTTAATCTCTCGATTGTGACTGGGGTTACAGGCAGGCACCACCACACCTGGCTAATATTTTTTCGGGGTTTCGCCATGTTGGCCAGGCTGGTCTTGAACTCCTGATCTCAGGTGATCCACCCGCCTCAGTCTCCCAAAGTGCTGGGATTATGGGCATGAGCCACTATGCCCAGCCCCATCATCCTCATTTTATTTATTATTTATTTATTTATATATTTTTAGATGGAGTCTTGCTTTGTCACCCAGGCTGGAGTGCAGTGGTTTGACCTCAGCTCACTGCAACCTCCGCCTCCCAGGTTCAAGCAACTCTCTTGCCTCAGCCTCCTGAGTAGCTAGGATTACAGGTGCTCGCCACCACGCCTGGCTGATTTTTGTATTTTTAGTAGAGACCACGTTGGCCAGGCTGGTCTCGAACTCCAGATCTCAAGTGATCTGCCTATCTCCCAAAGTGCTGGGATTACAGGCATGAGTCACCGTGTCCGGCCAGAGGTTTAAATTATACTAGGTGCTCAGTGACCTCATCCAGCCCACAGCACTCTCCCACCCTCGCCCCCACAACTGCCTTTCCCCCCACAGCCCCCTTCCTCACTGTAGCCCCATCCCCTGGGGCCCCTAGATCTTGACGCTGCTGGGCCAGTGCCCAGTTCCACTGGTTGTTAAATACTTTGACAATGACCCCTGACAGCCAAACTCAACAGCTGTTCTCTTTCCCTCCCAGGCCTGGCGCTGCTGCTGCCGCCCGTCACCCTGGCAGCCCTGGTGGACAGCTGGCTCCGAGAGGACTGCCCAGGGCTCAATTATGCAGCCTTGGTCAGCGGAGCAGGCCCCTCGCAGGCGGTGCTGTGGGCCAAATCCCCTGGGGTACTGGCAGGGCGGCCTTTCTTTGATGCCATCTTTACCCAACTCAACTGCCAAGTTTCCTGGTTCCTCCCTGAGGGATCGAAGCTGGTGCCGGTGGCCAGGGTGGCCGAGGTCCGGGGCCCTGCCCACTGCCTGCTGCTGGGGGAACGGGTGGCCCTCAACATGCTGGCCCGCTGTAGTGGCATTGCCAGTGCTGCGGCTGCTGCTGTGGAGGCCGCCAGGGAGGCCGGCTGGACCGGGCACGTGGCCGGCACAAGGAAGACCACACCAGGCTTCCGGCTGGTGGAGAAGTACGGGCTGCTGGTGGGCGGGGCCGCCTCACACCGCTACGACCTGGGAGGGCTGGTGATGGTGAAGGACAACCATGTGGTGGCTGCTGGTGGCGTGGAGAAGGTGCTGGTCCTGCTTGTCCCTGGTCCAACCTCACCCTCAGCACACCCCTCCCCACCCCAGAGCCCCCAGCCAGGACCTGTGAACAGCCATGGCCTGGAGTCAGCAATGCAAGACTCTTCCCACCTGGGCTTCTCCATCTAAGCTGGGCTCAGTAGAGCTCATCCAGTTAAGCTAAATTAAAGGGGAGCTGGGCTTGCTTTGTTTTTCTGGAGATGTGGCCTCAGTCTCTCGAGTAGCTGGATCTACAGGCATGCTCCACCCTACTGGCCAATTTTTCTTTTCTTTTCTTTTTTTGAGATGGAGTCTCACTGTTTTGCGCAGGCTGGAGTGAAGTGGCGCGATCTCGGCTCACTGCAACCTCTGACCCCGGGATTCAAGCGATTCTCCTGCCTCAGTCTCCCAAGTAGCTGGGATTACAGGTGCCCGCCACCATGCCTGGCTAATTTTTGTATTTTTTAGTAGAGACAGAGTTTCGCCATGTTGGCCAGACCGGTCTCAAACTCCTGATCTCAGGTGATTCACCTGCCTCAGCCTCCCAAAGTGCTAGGATTACAGGTGTGAGCCACTGCGCTCAGCTGTTTATTTAGTTGTTTATTTTAGAGTCGGGGTCTCACTATGTTGCTCAGGCTGGTCTCAAACTCCTGGCCTCAAGCGATCCTCCCACCTTGGCCTCCCAAAGTGCTGGGATTACAGGTGTGAGCCACCGAGCCTGGCTTCGGGGTTGCTTCTTCATTTTTGTTCTGCTGCTGTGTGGTGTGATGTTCAAGAGCAAAGGACAACCCGAGGGAAGCCAGTGTCGCTGGCACCGCAGCCTCGAGCCCATCCCTCTAACCCTCTGCACCTAATTTCCCATCTGTGAAATGTCCCTGAAGACCCCTTTTAATGTTATTATTCTGAGTCAAATTGAACTCAGGTCCAAATACATTGCTGATATTTAGCCATTTTTTGACCCACAAAAGTGGTCATTTTAAACTACAATAAAACGAAACATCCCACCTGGGCATGGTGGCTCATGCCTGTAATCCAGCAATTTGGGAGGCCCAGGTAGGGGGATTATTTGAGGCCAGGAGTTTGAGACCAGTCTGGGCCACATAGCAATATCCAGTCTCTACAGAAAATGAAAAAATTAGCCATGCTTGTGGGAAAGCACCTGTAGTCCGAGCTACTCGGGAGGCTGAGGTGGGAGGATCACTTGATCCCAGGAGGCGGAGGCCGCAGTGAGCTATGACTGCACCACTGCACTCCAGCCTGGGTGACAGAGCGAGACTGTGTCTCAAAAACAAAACAAAACAAAACAAAAAAACCCCAACGTCTGGTTTCCTTATTAACCCCAAGCTCATGGTCCATCCAAGGCCTTTCAAATGCCAATCCTGGCTCCCCGTGCCTCAGCGCCAGCCCTGGGCCCCACCCTCACCCTCACCCTCACCCTCGCCCTCCCGGCTCCCTGAGCCCCAGTGCCGGGTTCTGCGCCCAGTCCTCACTCTCCTCCTCCTGGCTGCCTGGCAGGCAGTGCGGGCGGCCCGGCAGGCGGCCGACTTCGCCCTGAAGGTGGAGGTGGAATGCAGCAGCCTGCAGGAGGCTGTGCAGGCAGCCGAGGTGGGCGCTGACCTCGTCCTGCTGGACAACTTCAAGCCGGAGGTGAGGTGGGCTCTGCCTCTGGGGAGGGGGTGTGTGGTGGGCTCTCACCTCCCCTCGGCTTGTGTCCCGCAGGAGCTGCACCCCACGGCTGCCGCGCTGAAGACCCAGTTCCCGAGTGTGGCCGTGGAAGCCAGCGGGGGTATCACCCTGGACAACCTCCCCCAGTTCTGCGGGCCGCATATAGACGTCATCTCCATGGGGATGCTGACCCAGGCGGCCCCCGCCCTTGATTTCTCCCTCAAGCTGTTTGCCAAAGAGGTGGCTCCGGTACCCAAAACCCACTGGTCCTAAACCCAAAGAGGATGACAGCAGCCATGGGTTAATGTGGCTCTTTGGGACTCTCCGGGTCACACATTTTTAGGGTCAGTGGCCAACAGGGCACACTTGGCATTAGTTGAGCCCAACTCCAGCTCTGCCACCTGCTGCTCCTGTGACCTGGCAGGGCCAACTTCGCCTCTGCTCACCTCAGTCTCCTAACCTGTAAAATGGGTCTAATAAAGGATCAACTACATGGGGTTTTGAAGTGATGATGAGCACATAGTGAGGGGTCAGCAAACGTCAGAAGTTACCTGGGATGGCTGGTTGCGGTGGCTCTCGCCTGTAATCCCAGTGCTTTGGGAGGCTGAGGTGGGCGGATCACCTGAGGTCAGGAATTCAAGACCAGCCTGGCCAACATGGTGAAACTCTGTCTCTACTAAAAATACAAAAATTAGCCCGGTGTGGTGGACACCTGTAATCGTAGCTACTCAGGAGCTGAAGGATGAGAATCATTTGAACCCAGGAGGTGGAGGTTGCGGTGAGCTGATCGTGCACTCCAGCCTGGGGGACAGAGGGAGACTCTGTCTCCAAAAACGAAAGAAAGAAAGGAAAGAAAAAGAGAGAGGAACGCAGGAAGGCAGGAAGGCGAGAAGGCAGGAAGGCAGGAAGGTAGGAAGGAAGGAAAGAAGGAAGGAAGAAAAGAAAGAAGGGAGAAAAAAAAAGAGAAGGAAAGAAAAAGAAAGAAGAAAGAAAGAGAGAGAGAAAGAAAGAAAAAGGCAGGCAGCTGGCACTATGGCTCACGCCTGTAATCCCAGCACTTTGGGAGGTTGAGGTGGGAGGATCACCTGAGGTCAGGAGTTCGAGACCAGCCTGGCCAACACGGCAAAACTCTGTCTCTACTAAAAATACAAAAAAATTAGCCGGGCATGGTGGCAGGTGCCTATAATCCCAGCTACTGGGGAGACTGAGGCAGGAGAATCGCTTGAACCCAGTAGGCAGAGTTTGCAGTGAGCTGAGATCGCGCCACTGGACTCCAGTCTGGGTGACAGAGTGAGACTCCATCTCAAAAAAAAAAAAGGCAAAAACCCCAGACAGGCCAAGACCTTCATCCTGTACTGAACACCAGCACGGATAGCCCAGCTCTGAGTGCACAGTGGATGTAGGTTCACTGGGCAGAGACGCTGGGCTGATCTGGACGCTGCCTTTGGTGATGCCCTAAACAGAAGGGGCCAGTCCCACAGGACACAGCCCAGAGGTGCCACCTGCGGCTGCCCCGTCTCCTCTAATCCCACCTCCACCCTGCCTGCATCTGTCCTTCCTCCAGGCGAAACATGGACACGCCCAGGTGAACCCCAGCTTCTCATGCCCGAACCCGGGACACTGAAGCCCCATGGGACCAGGGGCATCCCTGGACATCAAGGCAGGAAAGTTGTGCCCAGAGGTGATCTGGGAACTGGAAGGGAAAACGCGTGGGATCCAGGCAGATGTTGGGGTCCGACAGAGCCAGAAGTGAGGAGTGGATACCAGGAGCTGCAAACTCTAGCGCCTCCGGGACCCATTCGGATAAAATAAATGGGTGGAGCTGGAATAAGACAAAGCGGGTGGTAAGTTGTGGCCAACTGGAAAATGCTCGTTGCAGTCACAGCGCTCCTCCATTAAAAAAGCAAAAGGAACCTGCCTGGCTGAGTTTTAAGCTCCCCCTGAACCCAGAGTTGGGTTAGCCCTCCAGGAACCTGCAGATCTGAGAGCCGGGGAGGGCACTCCATCACCAGGAGAACAGGAAATGATCCTGGGCAAGTGAGGGCAAGACATGCCCTCCTTGCAGGGAAATGGATTTCTAGGTAGGGGAGACGGCATGGGTAGAGGCCCAGAGGTAGGAAGCGGCTCGGGTTGTTTGCTGTAAGATTTCAAGCTGTGATCAGGAGGTGGCTAGGAGATGGGCTGGGTCCAGACCGCAAAATGCTAGGTCTGAGGATTTGGACTCTGTCCCAGGAGCAAGCTGGAAATCAGGCTGGAAAATCAGATAAGCCTATTTGCAGTTTCAATCCAGTCTGCTGCAGAAAGATGCATTTGAGGGGGCCAGTCCGGCTGTGGGGAGGCCAGAGGAGCTGTTTTTTTCTGTTGTTGTTTTGTTTTGTTTTGTTTTGTTCCGTTTCGAGACAGAGTCTAGCTGTCGCCTAGGCTGGATTGCAGTGGTGCAAGCTTGGCTCACCGCAACCTCTGCCTCCCGGGTTCAAGCGATTCTCCTGCCTCAGCCTCCCAAGTAGCTGGGATTACAGGCATCCACCACCACACCCAGATAATTTTTGTATTTTTAGTAGAGATGGGGTTTCGCCATGTTGGCCAGGCTGGTCTTGAACTCCTGACCTTGTGATCCGCCCGCCTCGGCCTCCCAAAGTGCTGGGATTACAGGCATGAGCCACTGAGCCCAGCCTAGGAGAAGCTGTTGAAGAGGACCTGAGCTTGGGTTGTGGCCAGGGATTTGGAGAAAAGTGACACAGCGTCTTCAAAGCCTCAGAAGGCACAGGGAGTCTGATGGCTCAAAGGCAGTTGAAAGAGTTGGGTATAACCGAGGGGGTGGGGAAATGGGGCGTGCATGGCAGGAGAGGACTCCCATACATCACCTCTCAGTCCCTTGCTCATCCGGCTACACTTCCTCTTGGCCTGGCCAGCTTGGGACCGGGCTGGGATCATTTCCCCAGGATGCTCCACACTCAGTGGCAAATGTGCCCATCAAAGCAGTTTGTGGAATGAAAATGATGTGCTGTTGTGAGTACTTGATGCTCCGTCAATGCTGGCTACTGCAGGAGACAGGAGCTGGCAGAGACTGAGCGCCTTCATCCAGGCTGTGCTTGTCCCCTTCCGTCAGTTAATGCTCATGGGGTTGGGCGTTAGCATCTCCACTTACCCAAGAGGAAACTAAGGCTTTATGAAGTTAAGAGGGCTGCTTAGGGTCACTCATCAATAAAGTGGTGGAGGCCGGGCATGGTGGCTCACACTGTAATCCCAGCATTTTGGGAGGCTGAGGCAGGAGGATCACTTGAGCCCAGGAGTTCAAGACCAGTCTGACCAACATAGTGAGACTCCATTTCTATTTTAAAAAATTATCCAGCTGTAGTGGTGCACGCTGGTAGTCCCAGCTACTCAGGAGGCTGAGGTGTGAGGATTGCTTAAGCCTGGGCAGCTGAGGGTGCAGGGAGCTGTGATTGTACCACGCACTCCAGCCTGGGCGACAGAGGCCCTGTCTCAAAAAAGTAAGTAAATAAATAAATATATATATATTTGTGGTGGAGCAGTTTGTTTGAAATCTGTGTCATTCATTCAATATTTAACTGAGCATCTACTATGTGCCAGGCACTATTGTAGACAGTGGACATACAACTAGTAAACCGATAAAAATCGCTGTCCTTGGGGAGTCTGTATTTTCTTGTGGGGGCGGGGGCAGGGAAGAATAGACAATGAAAAAATACTTAAGGAAAATATGTAGACACCAATTGTCAACTCCCCTCATAGCCACCAGAGGGCACTGCAACCACGTGGCCCTCCATTCCCCTCTGATTCCCGCTCCCTTTCTGGATTCCGAAGACAATAGCCAAGGAGATGTATAATCTGCTCAAGCATGAACACCGGGAGGCCTTGGCAGCAGTTTTCTTCTCCACCCACTTTTCCAGCCTAATCCCCTCAACAGATCCCCCCATCCAACTGCCCAGAGTACCCCAGTGACTTTTCAAAGCCCCGTGTACTCCAAATTCACCAGTGACTCACATTCACTCCCAGCCACCCATCCCCTCCCAGATACTCTCTGGGTTACCCACCAGCCCCATCCATCCACTCAGCTGATGCCTGAGTGGCGAATAAGGCCTCCTCCTCCTCACCCACCCACCCATGCCCCTTCCACCTGCTCTCCTGCCCACCTGAAACTGGCCAAATTGTCCCATAGATGGTTTTTTGTTGATAAACACAAAAATTGACCCCCCTTGTCTTAAAGCTTGAAACTTAAATTTATCTTATCTGAGTTCTTTCCTCAGGAAACTGACCCTCAGGCCTCCCAGACAGCATCAAGGAACTGAAACTCCTTTCCTTTACCCCGCTCTAATTCCTGTTTTCCAGCACACAGCTGCATTTGCTCCCCGCTATATAAACCCCCAATTATAGTTTGTTGGAGAGATGGAGTTGAGACTTATCTCCTGTCACCTTGACTGATGTCACCCGAATAAGCCTTCTTCCCTGGCAATACTCATTGTCCCAGGATCCCAGATCTGCTTTCTGTGCGGTGAGCAACAGGACCTACCCTGAACCCCTGGCATTTTGGAAACACACCCACACATCCTGTCCACCCCCTACCCATCCTGTCCACCGCCTTGTGCTTCCATCCACCCATCCGTCTTCCCACCTGTCCACCCACCCACCAATGGATGTTACAGAAGCCCAGAGCTGAGGCACTCCGTCTAGAGGTCAAAGACGGCAAGAAGTCAAAGCAGATTGACAGTCAGTGAGTTGCCTCAGTGGATATGAGTTTTAGCGTGCTGAGGCTGTGAACGGTAAAAGCATTTAAAAACAGCAAGGCCGGCCAGGTGCGGTGGCTCACACCTGTAATCCTGCACTTTGGGAGGCTGAGGCAGGTGTGGTCAGGAGTTCGAGATCAGCCTGGCCAACATGGTGAAACCCTGTCTCTACTAAAAATACAAATATCGGTAGGGTGTGGTGGCTTATGCTGGTAATCCCAGCAATTTGGAGGGCTGAGGTCAGGAGTTCGAGACCAGCCTGACCAACCCGGTGAAACCTCGTCTCTACTAAAAATACAAAATTAGCCGGGATGGTGGCACATGTCTGTAATCCCAGCTACTCAGGAGGCTGAGGGAGGATAATTACTTGAACCCAGGAGGCAGAGGCTGCAGTGAGCTGAGATCACGCCATTGCACTCCAGCCTAAGCAACAAGATTGAAATTCCGTCTCAAAAAAACAAAAATAAAAACAAAAAACCCACAAAAATTAGCCAGCCAGGTGTGGTGGCAGGTACCTGTAATCCCAGCTACTCGGGAGGCCGAGGCATGAGAATCGCTTGAACCCCAGGGGTGGAGGTTGCAGTGAGCCGAGATCACGCCATTGCACCGCAGCCTGGGAGACAGAGTGAGACTCTGTCTCCCCAAAAACCAAACCAAACAAACAAAAGACACAACAGTGAGACATTCTCAGCAAACCAACTGTATCTGCAAACAATTCAACGTTGGATCTTTAAAAAAATCCCGCTGTGCCATTATGCTGTGGACACATACATTAATTTATGGCGAGTCCTTCAAGACACCCGGGTGGGTGAAATGATATAAATGTTCAGTGCCTCTATGCTTTGTTCCAATGATTCTCTGAGTAATAGATTGTTTTGCCAATTACTCAGCAATATTTAAGACCTGCTTCCGGAGGCCCTAATAGCTCAGCATTGTGAGACCAAAGTGCTGAAGAAAATCTGCCTGTGTGGCTGTGAATAACATCTCCATCCATCACTGTACACATCAGATTTAGGCCAGACAGCACAACGCAGGCTTTATTTATTGCAGGTATGCCTTGCGCTTCAGATCATGGGACTCGAGTTCAGCACCCTCAGAAAATGATCAAGGGCAAAGAAATCATCATGCATACCTCTAGTTTAGTGGGTCCTTGAATAACCTCTTTCCTCTCTGTTAGTTCTTTAGCTAAAAGTTTCAGAGGCCTTAGACAGCAACAAGAAAGAGCTAACCTACAAGCTGCATTATTCTAGATACTTGGAATTTTTTTTTTTTTTTGAGAGAGAGATTGGGGTCTCGCTATGTTGCACAGGCGGGTCCTGACCTCCCATCCTTAAGTGATCCTCTTGCCTTGGCCTCCCAAATAACTGGGATTACAGTCATGAGCCATTGTGCCAGGCTTCTGGACGCTCTTATTTTTTTCTTTTTTTGAGACAGAGTCTCTCTTTTGTTGCCCAGACTGGAGTGCAGTGGCATGATCTTGGCTTACTGCAACCTCTGCCTCAAATGATTCTTCTGCCTCAGCCTCCCAACTAGCTGGAATCATAGGCGTGCTCCACTACATATGGCTAATTTTTGTATTTTTAATAGATATGAGATTTCACTATGTTGGCCAGGCTGGTCTCGAACTCCTGACCTCAGGTGATCCGCCCACCTTGGCCTCCCAAAGTGCTGGGTTTACAGGTGTGAGCCCCTGTGCCTGGCTGGATGCTTTTTAGCCAGAGGAAAAAGCAAGCATCTTTATTGGAATAATGTATCAATATATACTGATAATCAGACAATACCAATCACACAATACTGACTTCTTAAAGGCTGGATACAGGTCATACTTTCCACATTAAATGAAAGAAAGAAAAAGCCGGGTGTGGTGGCTCACGCCTGTAATACCCGCACTTTGGGAAGCTGAGGCAGGTGGATCACGAGGTCAGGAGTTCGAGGCCAGCCTCACCAAGATGGAGAAACCCCGTCTCTACTAAAAATACAAAAATTAGTTGGGTGCAGTGGTGGGCACCTGTAATCCCAGCTACTCAGGAGGCTGAGGCAGGAGAACTGCTTGAACCTGGGAGGCAGAGATTGCAGTGAGCTGAGATTGAGCCACTGCAGTCTAGCCTAGGTGACAGAGCAAGACTCCATCAAAAAAAAAAAAGAGAGAGAGAGAGAGAAAGAAAGAAAGAAAGAGAGAAAGAAAAAGAAAGAAAGAAAGAAAGAAAGAGAAAGGCTGGAGGCAGCGGCTCATACTTGTAACCACTGCACTCCAACCTGGGAAACAGAGTAAGACCCCTTCTTGGGGAAAGAGTGACTAAGGACCAAAAGTTTCGTTCCTCTGGTGCCATGGCTTTGGAGGTCATGCCTGCAGTCATGGGTGCCAGGAATCCAGGAACCACAGAAAGAAGATAGTTGCGGGATGCCCACTACTGCTTTTTTCTCCATCCTGGATCACACATCAAAAGAATGAAGACTAAAAGAACGCTTTTATTCTCACTTCTCTTTCTAGATAAGAAATAGATTATCTGTAACACGCACTCCACTCGAGTATGTTTTATTTTTATTTTATTTATTTTTTTAAGACAGAGTTTCACTCTTGTTGCCGAGGCCGGAGTGCAATGGTGCAATCTCAGCTCACGACAACCTCTGCCTCCTGAGTTCAAGTGATTCTCCTGCCTCAGCCTCCCAAGCAGCTGGGATTACAGGTGCGCACCACCATGCCCAGCTAATTTCGTATTTTTAGTAGAAACGGGGTCTCTCCATGTTGGTCAGGCTGGTCTTGAACTCCCAACCTCAGGTGATCCGCCTACCTCAGCCTCCCAAAGTGCTGGGATTACAGGTGTGAGCCACTGCTACTGGCTCCCCTCGAGTATATTTTAAAGCACTGGGACTTTTTCAACTTTGAAGAAAAAGTGGCTTATATTCTTTTGCACAAGGGCATAGGCTTTTTACTAAACCTTTGCAAGTGTTTCAAAATCAACCCAGCTCTTTTTGCAATCCTATCAGGAAGCCCCAAACAGAATACCCAAAATTAGAGAAGCAAGTTCCAGGGGAACCATCTGAGGATTCCCTTATTTGGAATCCCTTCAAGTTCCCTTCTCATTGCAGGACCTTAGGCAAGTAAAGGGAGATTTAGGCCAATTTTCTTTTTCTTTTTTTTTTCTTTTGAGAAGGAGTTTTGCTAATGCCTAGGCTAGGGTGCAATGGCGTGATCTCGACTCACTGCAACTTCCACCTTGTGGGTTCAAGCAATTATCTTGCCTCAGCCCCCCAAGTAGCTGGAATTACAGGCATGCACACCATGCTCAGCTAATTTTGTATTTTCTTTTGGTAGAGACGGGATTTCACCATGTTGGCCAGGCTGGTCTTGAACTCCTGACCGCAGGTGTTCCACCCATCTCAGTCTCCCAAAGTGCTGGGATTACAAGCGTGAGCCACTGCACCCGGCCAATTTTCTAATGCCCCTGATAGGAATGTAGAAGCTTTCCAAAATTTAACTCAGATATTTAACTTCTCATGGAGGAATGTTATACTGCTCCTAAGTCAAAACCTAACTGCAGCTAAAACAGGCAGCTCTGCAAGCAGAAGAAAATTTTTGAGGTGAGCAACATCTCCTACAGCAGGCCAAAAGGGAAAATTAAAAACAGGGAAGGCAAAGAAATAGGGGAAACACCATTTCCAATCGGAAAAGAGGCAATACTTTTGACACCCCTAATTGGAACTCCTTTCTATGGTATTTTTTATTCTTTCACAGTTTAAAATGGCTTCTATCTTTTTTTTTTTTTGAGACAGTCTTGCTCTGTCGCCAGACTGTAGTGCAGTGATGCGATCTCGGCTCACTGCAACCTTCAACCTCCCAGGTTGAAGTGATTCTCGTGCCTCAGCCTCCCAAGTAGCTGGAACTACAGGGGCATGCCACCACACCCAGCTCATTTTTGTACTTTTTAGTAGAGATTGGGTTTCTCCATGTTGGCCAGGTTGGTCTCGATCACTTGACCTCATGATCCGCCTGCCTCGGCCTCCCAAAGTGCTGGGATTACAGGCGTGAGCCATCGTGCCCAGCCATAAACCCCCAAAATTAAAAGCAGATCATTCCCTCTCAAAATCAAAGGCTCTGCTCCACCATGTATTGTGTTACCTATCATTTTGAGTTTTGTGGGTATCAAATTACTTCACTTTGTAATAGAGCTTTGGTGTGTAATAACTAGGTAGAAAATACACTGTAAAGCATGCCTAATAGTAGTTATAAATTAAAAAAAAAAACATGCTCTTGGCCACCTAAAAAATATGAAAACATCCCCACTCCTCACTAAGACATGAACTACGGTGGGGAATGGGCGAATTCCAAAATAAGCCAATTGGCTTTGGGTTGCCTTGCAATGAAATGCGTGGTAGAAGCACCCCACTGTCTTCTCCCATAGTATCTACGTGGCCTTTTCATAAATCGAGCACTGAAATAAAAGCATAGCAAGGACGTTGTAAAACACTAATCTGCCCTTTAGTAAAAGGGTTATAAGAGGTTTGTAAAGATTTAACTGTAACTATCCTGGACTTTTGTCATTCACAAACAATTGTTGTTTTACTTTGTTTCTTTTAAAAAAGTGGTTTATAATCAAGCTATATTAAGGACTTAGTGAGTGTTCTCAAATGGAGGTTTTTAATAGCTTTGAAGATGGTAACATTGGAATAAAAAAAGTACAAGACTCATAAAGAACTGACATATTCACAGATATCAAGCAAAACAAAAGTTAACTAAATGAACTGCACTCAAAAAGGTAAAGCAATCTTTTTTTAAAAAAATAGAGATGCGGTTTCTCCATGTTGGTTAGGATAGTCTTGAACTCCTGACCTCAAGTGATCTGCTTGCCTTGGCCTCCTAAAGTGCTGAGATTGCAGGCGTGAACCACTGCACCTGGCCCTTTTTATTTTTGAGACCAAGTCTTGCTGTGTCACCCAGGCTAGAGCGCAATGGCACAATCTTGGCTCACTGCAACCTCCACCTCCTGGGTTCAAGTGATTCTCCTACCTCAGACTCCTGAGTAGCTGGGATTACAGGCACCTGCCACCAAGCCCAGCTAATTTTTGTATTTTTAGTAGAGACAGGGTTCCACCATGTTGGTCAGGCTGATCTTGAACTCCTGACCTCATGGTCCATCTGCCTTGGCCTCCCAAAGTTTTGGATAACAGGTGTGAGCCACCACACCTGGCCAAAGCAACCTTTTTAACTTTTGCTTGGAATATTGCTGACACTTGTTTTGTTTTTCAGAGTTAAAATTTATTTGGAATTATTTACAGGCTTTAATAATTAAGTAAGGTATAGTCCTGTGGACAGAATTTGGAGCATATTTGCTTTTCTCTGTCTGGTTCCTCTAGAATTTGGAGACTATCTGTGAGTATTCTTAATTTATGGCAATATGGTCGTTTGCATCAATGCAATAGGAATCTATTTTTCTTTGTCAATAGGACACAGTTGGAAAAACTGGTTATTTTACCAAGGCTTTCACTGAAAGGGTGTGTTTCCTTTTAAGGAATTAAGCTTGCCATGCAGAGCCAATACAAGCCCCTTGGGGAGAACTGGCCTCATACCTTGTCTACACAGTCCCTGCACAGGCTCCTAACCTGTGGTCAGTAAAGAATGTTACTTTTTAACAGGTCCAGAAACTCCAAGTTTATCTTGGAAACTCAAGAGGAGAGGATCATCCGACTCATAGGTATCTGGGGATACAAACCCATGGCTGGGCTTGGCTTTAAAGGTCTTATCTGAAATTCCTTGTGGAACAAAGTTTCATCAAAGCCAATCCAAAAGGCCTATGTAGAAATAACCATTCTTGCTGCACTTTTACTTGGTCTGATTATGCAAGTAATCAGACCAAGTATAAAACTAAAGTTTAGTCTACAAACAACACACACAGTCCTATCATAATTTGTTTTTACCAAAAATGAAAACTGGAGAGAAAAATTGTGCTCCAAAACTTCTCGTATATTTGTCATAAATCCTAGTCTCATTAATTGTGTTTAAGCTTTTTGCCTACATTTTAGATGAACCCTGCTTATTCCTGTAAATCAAAGGATGATCTCCTACAGCTTGGAAGAAAAAAAAGGGGTGGGTAATGTAAAAATCTGAATCCATGTACTAGTTCTGGGCAATTATCTTGCAAATTCTCCCAGGTAATAAAAGTGAGTAGGGTGCCCATAGCTTGGAGTTTTCTTTGTTTGGGAAAATAAAACCAAAGAACTTCATAAACTCCAAAGGGAAATTCTATATCTTGGCTAGTACAATTTTAAATGGGAATTATCTATGACACCACACTTGTGGGAACTGCTACACTCACTCCACTAGTTTCAGTAGGGTTATACACGATAGCACCTTCTAACTGAAATACTGGACAAAGAGTTTTCATTGCTGTAGTATTCTGCTTAATTATTATCCTTTAGCAGGGATAATAGTTACTAACAAAAAAGAAGCATAGAAGTTTTACTCAGGCATGGTGGCTCACACCTATAACGCCCACACTTTGGGAAGCCAAGGCCGGTGCAGCATCTGAGGTCAGCAGTTCAAGACCAGCCTGAACAATATGGAGAAACCCCATCTGTACTAAAAATACAAAATTAGCTGGGTGTGGTGGTGAATGCCTGTGATTCCAGCTACTTGGGAGGTTGAGGCAGGAGAATCACTTGAACCCAGGATGTGGAGGTTGTGGTGAGCCAAGGTAGTGCCATTGCACTCCAGCCTGGGCAACAGAACAAAACTCCATCTCAAAAAAAAAAAAGTTTTACTATCATGAATCTGCTAGGACTTTTTATTGGCTTTAGTGATGCATTTTTAAATGAAACATGCTGCTTCTGGATCAACACCTCTACTAAAGTAGAGGAAAAGCTACAGGTAATTCAAGATCAAATCAAAATCATTGACAGGTTCAGGGAAAACGCCAGCTTCAGCCCTGGTTGGCTACAATCCCTCTTTAATAAATTCCAGTCTTCTTCATGGAATTGGTTAACCCCTTTATTAAGCCCTCTCGTGTTTATATGTTTTGTATTAATATTTGAACCCTGTATATTCAATATTATAACTCAAATTGTTTCTTCTTGCCTAGAAGCCATCAAACTCCAAATGGTGCTGCAAACTGAACCACCCATGGACACACCCCGACATGTGCCTGGCAACATGCCTGCCCCCGCATATCCCCATGTATGTAAAACATCATGGTGCCCTGTATTTGCATATTAAAAGGCTAGGGTGGGAGGATCCATTTTTTCATGCGCTACATGAATAACTTGTCTGGTTAAACCAGTCCCCTAGGACCTATGCAAATCAGACACCACCTCCTCCAGCCTACTCATGTAACTGATTGGTATCCACCACAGAGGCTTTGGAGCATCCCCCTCTCTGTCTCTGTACAGGGGAGCTTCTTCCTTCTTTCTTGCCTATTAAACACTCCGCTCCTTTTTTTTTTGGAGACAGAGTCTCGCTCTGTCGTCCAAGCTGAATGGAGTGCAGTGGCACCATCTCAGTTCATTGCAACCTCCGCCTTCTGGGTTCAAGCGATTCTTCCGCTTCAGCCTCCCGAGTAGCTGAGATCACAGGCACGTGCCACCATGCCTGGCTAATTTTTGTATTTTCAGTAAAGACAGGGTTTCACCATGTTGGCTAGGATGGTCTTGATCTCTTGACCTCATGATCCTCCCGCCTCAGCCTCCCAAAGTTCTGGGATTACAGGCATGAGCCACCACGCCCTGCAGATGCTGGCTACTTTTAAGATTTTCACTTTATCACTGGTTTTGAGCAATTTGATTATGATGTGCCTTGGTGTACTTTCTTGTGTTGGAGAATTGCTGAGCTTCTTGGATGTGTAGATTTATGATTTTCGTTAAATTTGAAAACAAGCCATTAGTCCTTAAAGATTTTTTTCTATGCCTCTCTATCTCTTCTTTCTTCCCACTCCAGTTACTCACGTATGATGCTGTTTAAAGTTGTTCCATAGCTCACTGATGTGTTTTTTGTTTTTATTTTTCAGACAGGGTCTTACTCTGTCACCCAGGCTGTAGTGCAGTGGCACAATCAGAGCTCACGGCAACCTTTACCTCCTAGACTCATGAAATGCTCCCATCTCAGCCTCCTGAGCAGCTGGGACTGCAGGTGCACACCATCACGCCTGCCTAATTTTTTCTTTTATATAGAGATGGGGTCTAGCTATATTGCCCAGGTTGGTCTCAAACTTCTGGCCTCAAGTGATCTTCATGCCTTGACCTCCCAAAGTGCTGGGATTATAGGCATGAGCTACTGTGCCCAGACACGTTTTTCATTCTTTAAAATTGTTTTTTTCTGTGAGGATTATTTGAAACCAGCAGGTCAAGGTTGCAGTGAGCCAAGATGGCACCACTGCATTCCAGGCAGGGTGACAGAGTGAGACCCTGTCTCCAAAAAAAAAAAAATTGTTTTTTCTTTGTGTTTCATTTTGCATTTCTTTTGCTATGACTTCAACTTCACTAAGGCTTTCTGCTGCAGTTGATCTACTATCAATCACTTTTAGTGTACTTTTCATCTCTGACATTGTAATCTTTATTTTTAGATGCTTGACTTGGGCCTTTGTTTTGTATTTCCTTATCTCTACTTAATTTTAAACATATGGCATATGGTTATAACTTATTTTAATGTCCTCTGCTCATTGTAACATTTGTGTCAGTTCTAGGTTCATTTCCATTAACTGATTATTCTTCTTAATATGGTCATGTTTTCTGCCTCTTTGCCTGGCTGGTAATCTTTCTTGGGAGTGGGAAGCTTTTAAACCAATCTCATCTTTTGAGTTAAAAAGATTTTTTTTATCGTTGAAGTTCATCTTCCTATTCTAATTTTTAAAAAGCATTTTACAAATTATAATCATGTATAATTACGGGGTACACCATGCTGTTTTGATATACAGATACAACATGGAGTAATTGAATCAAGCTAATGAACATGTTTATTACCTTAAGTACTCATTTTTTTCCTGTCTAGCTGCAACTTTGTACTCTTTGACCAAAGTCACTCCATTTCCTCCCCACCTCCAGTTTCTGCTAACTACCATTCTACTCTCTGCTTCTGTAAGTTCAGTTTTTTCAGATTCCACATGTAAGTGAGAACATGCTGGAATGCAATATTTGTCTTTCTGTGCCTGGTTTATTTCACTCAGCTTAATGTCCTCCAGGCTCATCCATGTAGTTGCAAATTACAAGATTTGTTTCTTTTTGAAAGTTGAATGGTATTCCATTGTGTACATATACACATTTTCTTTATCTTTTCATCTCCTTTATTTTTGAGATGGAATCTCGCACTGTCACCCAGGCTGGAGTGCAATGGCGCGATCTCGGCTCACCGCAACCTTCGCCTCCCCGGTTCAAGCAATTCTCCTGCCTCAGCGTCCCAAGGAGCTGGGATTACAGGTGCATGCCACCACGCCCAGCTAATTTTTTGTATTTTTAGTAAAGACAGCGTTTCACTATGTTGGCCAGGCTGGTCTCAAATTCCTGACCTCAGGTGATTCACCCGCCTCGGCCTCCCAAAGTGCTGGGATTATAGGTGTGAGCTACTGTGCCCAGCCCATCTCCCTTTTTTTTTGAGATGGAGTCTTGCTCTGTCACCCAGACTGGAGTGCAGTGGTGCAATCTTGACTCGCTGCAACCTTCACGTCCCAGGTTCAAGTGATTCTCCTGCCTCAGCCTCCCGAGTAGTTGGGATTACAGGTGTGTACCACCATGCCTGGCTAATTTTTGTATTTTTAGTACAGACAGGGTTTCACCTTGTTGGCCAGACTGGTCTCAAATTCCTGACCTCAGGTGATCTGCCTGCCTCAGACTCCCAAAGTGCTGAGATTACAGGAATGAGCTACCAAATCCTGCCTGTTTTTTTTTTGTTTGTTTGTTTGTTTTTGAGGTGGAGTCTCACTCTGTCAGCCAGACTGGAGTGCAGTGGCGCAATCTCGGCTCACTGCAGCCTTTGCCTCCCAGGTTCAAACTATTCTCGTGCCTCGTCCTCCAGAGTAACTGGGATTACAGGCCTCTGCCACCGTGCCCAACTAATTGTTGTATTTTTATTAGAGATGGGGTTTCACCATGTTGGTCAGGCTGGTCTCGAACTCCTGACCTCAAGTGATCCGTCTGCTTTGGCCTCCCAAAGTGTTGGGATTACAGGCCTGAGCCACTGCGCATTTTCTTTATCCTTTCGTCTGTTGAAGGATGCTTAGGTTGATTTCATGATTTGCCTGTCATAAATAACACTGCAGTAAACCTGGAAGCGCAGATATCTCTGACACACTGATTTCAATTCCTTTAGATATATATATCCAGAAGTGGGATTGCTGGATCATTTGGTAATTCTATTTTTAGCTTTTAGTTTTTTTGTTTTGTTGGTTTTTTTTTTTTTTTTTTGAAATGGGTCTGGTTCTATCGCCCAGTGTGGAATGCAGTGGCACTATCTGGGCTCACTGAAACCTCTACCTCCCCTGCTCAAGCAATCTTCCCACCTCAGCCTCCCGAGTAGCTGGGACTATGGTGCCTGCCACCATGCCTGGCTAATTTTTGTATTTTTTATAGAGATGGGGTTTTACCATGTTGCCCAGTCTGGTCTCAAACTCCTGGGCTCAAGTGATCCGCCTGCTTCAGCCTCCCAAAGTGCTGCGATTACAAACGCAAGCCACCACGCCCAGCCTGTTTTTTGAGGAACTTCCATATAATTTACCAGCATGAATGTACTAATTTACATTCCCACTAACAGTGGGTAAGAGTTCCTTTTTCCCCATATTGTCACCAACACCAACAGGTATCAGGTGACATCTCATCGTGCTTTTAATTTGCATTTTCCTAGTGGTTAGCGCTGTTGAGCATCTTTTCATATACTTGTTAGCCATTTCTGTGTCTTTCTTTTTTTGAGACAGAGTCTCATTCTGTTGCCCAGGCTGGAGTGCAGTAGGGTGATCTTGGCTCACTGCAACCTTCACCTCCCGGGTTCAAGCGATTCCCCTGCCTCAGCCTCCTGAGTAGCTGGGACTACAGATGCCTACCACCATACCCAGCTAGATATTGTATTTTTAGTAGAGATGGGGTTTCACCATGTTGACCAGGCTGGTCTTGAACTCCTGACCTTGTGATCCACCTGCCTCAGCCTCTCAAAGTGCTGGGATTACAGGTGTGAGCCACTGCACCTGGCTTTTTTTTTTTTTTTTTTTTTTTAATATCTGTTGAGGTCCTTTGCTTATTTTTAAACCATCTTGATTTTTTTGCTGAGTTTTTTGAATTTCTTACATATTTTGGATATTAACACCTTACTGGATGGATTGCTTACAAATTTTTTCTCCCAGTCTGTAAGTTATCACTTCATTCTGTTAATTTTTTCCTTATGCCTTTGATGGCTTATCAAACATTGTAAATTTTACCTTGTAGAACACCAAATATTTGTGTAATCTTTATGATTTGTTAGACAGGTCCAGAGCAATGCTCACTGTAGGTTTAATTTTTTTTTTTTTTTTGAGATGGAGTCTCGCTCTGTCATCCAGGCTGGAGTGCAATAGTACAATCTCGGCTCACTGCAGCCTCCGCCTCTGGAGTTCAAGTGATTCTTCTGCTTCAGCCTCCTGAGTAGCTGAGACTACAAGCATGCGCCACTATGCCCGGCTAATTTTTGTGTTTTTAGTAGAGAGGGGAGTTTCACCATGTCGGCCAGGCTGCTCTCTAATTCCTGGCCTCAAGTGATCAGCCCGCCTTGGCCTCCCACAGTACTAGGCTTACAGGTGTGAGCCACTGTGCCTGGAAGTCTAGGTTTAATTATTCCCCTCTACTGAGCCAAGACCCTCTTGAGCGATCCACCCTGCGCCTAGTGAATGATCAGTTTTTCCAGCTGGCGGGTGGGAAAAGGCCCTGGCCCTGCCTCGTGTGAGTCCTGAGCGTTGTTTCCTGAAATCCTTCCAGCTGGTTCTTTCCCTGGCCTTGGGGAATTTCTTCACACACATGTGCTGATTCATTCTTTGCTGAATCCTCTGAAGTTCTTCGGGGTTCTCTGTGCAGTTCTGTCTTGTCAAGAATTCCATCCTCTAAGCTCGAGTTGCTGTGGTCTCCATGGACTCAGCCACCCCATTTCTTCAACTCCGAGAATCCTCTGGGCAGCAACCCACATTCCCCGTGCCCTGCCCCACACTTTGAAACGCTCTGGAAGCAGTAAGCTGCACAGTCCTTTCTCTCTGGGATTTCACTGCTTTTGTTACTTTCTTTCCCTGCTTGACGTTCAGCGTTTTGAATACCGCTGTGTTCAAACGCTGGAGTGAAGACGCACGTATTGGGTCTGTTCTTGTCGCTGTGGTGGTGGTGATGGTTTCAGACAGGAGGGCAGACCCAGCCCCTGTGACTCCATCTCGGCTGGAAGCAGGAATCTCGGCATCAGTGTTTCAAAGCTCCTCAGATGATTCCGGGGGCCGCCGAGGTGAGGACCACTTGCAGAGATTCCTCTGCTTGAAATTCTCTCTCAATCAAATGGAATCTTCTTTGGTGATTCCTTCCCCTTCATTTTCTCTGTTCTCTCTTTCTGGGCTTTCTCTTTATTTTTTGAGACAAGGTCGTGCTCTGTTGCCCAGGATGGAGTGCAGTGGTGCCATCACTCAGGGCTCACTGTAGCCTCAACCTCCTGGGCTCAAACGATCCTCCTGCCCCAGACTCCCGAGTAGCTGGGACCACAGGCACATGTCACCTCGTCTGGCTATGTTCTTATGTTCTCTCTTTCTGGAACTTCTGTTAAACAAATATGGATTGAATTGATCCTCCATCTCTTTTCACATTTTTTTTTTTTTTTTGGCATTTTGCTCTACATCCTGAGAGGTGTTTCAAAACGTTTCCACCCATATCTCATTTTGATTAATTTTTTTTTTAAGATGGAGTCTCACTCTGTCACCCAGGCTGGAGTGAAGATGCATGATCTCGGCTCACTGCAACCTCCACCTACCGGGTTCAAGCAATTATCTGCCTCAGCCTCCCAAATAGCTGGAATTACAGGCGACCGCCACCACGCCTGGCTAATTTTCATATTTTTAGTAGAGATGGGGTTTCACCATCTTGACCGGGCTGGTCTTAAACTCCTGACCTGATGATTCACTTGCCTCTGCCTCCCAAAGTGTTGGGATTACAGGCGTGAACCACCGAGCCTGGCCAATTAATTTATTTAACTTAATTACTTAATTTTTGAGACAGGATCTCACTCTGTCACCCAGGCTGGAATGCATCAATGCAGTCTTGGCTCACTGCAGCCTTGACCTCCTGGGCTCAAGCAATCCTCCTGCCTCAGCCTCCTGAGTAGCTGGGACCACAGGGATATGCCACCACATCCAGCTATATTCTCTTTCTGGAACTTCTGTTAAACAAATATGGATTGAATTGATCCTCCGTCTCTTTTCTTTCATATTTTCCTTTCTGTTCTTTTCTTTCTCTTTCTTTCTTTTCCTTTTTTTCTTTCTTTCTTGCTGTCTTTCTTTCTCTTTTTCTTTCTTTCTTTCTTTTCTTCTTTCTTTTTTTTTTTTTGTCATTTTGCTATATATCCTGAGAGGTGTTTCAAAACTTTTCCACCCATACTTTCCTTTGATTGATTTTTATTTAACTTAGTTAACTAATTTTTGAGACAGGGTTTTGCTCTGTCACCCAGGCTGGAGTACAGCAGTGCAATCTCAGCTCACTGCAGCCTCGACCTCCCGACCTCCTGGGCTCAAGTGATCTTCCTACCTCAGCCTCCTGGGTAGCTGGGAGTACAGATGCATGACACCACACCCGGCTACTTAATTTTTTTGTAGAAATGGGGTTTTGCCATGTTGCCTAGGCTGTGACTGATTTTTCAATTTGGTCAGTCATATTTGTAATTTCCAGAACTCTGTCTTGTTCTCCAGTTGCAGCATCTTCCTGGAAGCTTCTTCTTGGTTCGTCATGCATTATTTTATTAATTTCTTTCCTCCAGGGCTAGTGTTCTGTTTTGCTTTCTCTCTCTCTCTCTCTTTCTCTTTTTCTTTCTCTCTTTTCAGATGGAGTTTCGCTCTTATCGCCCAGACTGGAGTGCAATGTCGAGATCTTGGCCCTGCAATCTCCACTTCCTGGGTTCAAACAAATCTTGTGCCTCAGCCTCCCGAGTAGCTGGGATTACAGGGATGTGCCATCATGCCCGGCTAATTTTGGATTTTTAGTAGAGATGGGGTTTTGCTATGTTGGCCAGGCTGATCTTGAACTCCTGACCTCACGTGATCCTCCTGCCTTGGCCTCCCAAAGTTTGGGCATTACAGGCGTGAGCCTCTGTGCCCAGCCATCTGCTATTCATTTTACTCCTCTCTGGTGCCACTGAAATTAAGAGGAGGCCCAGTGGATCTCCTTGGCAGCCGGGTGGTCTGGTTCCCCAGGAAGCCTGTTCCTAAACTGGCCGCTAGCTCCGTAGGCAGGTCTGTTAATTGGTTAAAATGCTTCATTCAGATAAGTGGTTTTTGTTCCCTTCTCCCCACCCAGGGGACATTTGGGAATGTTGGGAGGTATTTTTGGTTATGGCAGCTACAGGGTTCCTACTGACACCTAGTGGGCGGAGGCCAGAAATGCCACTAAGTATCATAGGACATGCCGGAGAGCTGCTCACAATTAACGATCAGCTGTCCCAACATGTCAAAGGCAAGTAGGTCAGAAACACCTGATTTTTTTTTTTTTTTTAAATGAAGTCTTGCTCTTGTCGCCCAGGCTGGAGTGCAATGGCACAGTCTCGGCTCACTGCAACCTCTGCCTCCCAGGTTCAAGCGATTCTCCTGCCTGAATAGCTGGGATTACAGGTGCCTGCTACCACACCTGGCTAATTTTTGTATTTTTAGTAGAGATGGGTTTCATCATGTTGGCCAGGCTGGTCTTGAACTCCTGATCTCAGGCGATCTGCCTGCCTTGGCCTCCCAAAGTGTTGGGATTACAGGCGTGAGCCACCACGCCCGGCCTGAGACACCCTGATTTAAGGCCATCTGAGAGTGGGCTCCCCAGCTCTCACTACCAAAGGCCAAGATAAGGAGGGTCCCTTCACACTCACTTCAGGAACTTTCCAAGGGAGCTTGTTCAATTGTGTTTATTTTATTTATTTATTTATTTATTTATTTATTTATTTATTTATTTTGAGATGGAGTCTTGCTCTGTTGCCCAGGCTGGAGTGCAATGGCATGATCTCAGCTCATTACAACTTTTGCTTCCCAGGTTCAAATGATTCTTCTGCCTCAGCCTCCCAAGTAGCTGGGATTACAGGCGACTGCCATCATACCCAGCTAACTTTTGTATTTTTTTTTGTAGAGAAGGGGTTTCATAATATTGGCCAGGCTGATCTTGAACTCCTGACCTCAGGTGATTCACCTGCCTTGGCCTCCCAAAGTGCTGGGATTACAGGTGTGAGCCACTGTGCCTGGCCTCACTTGTGTTTAGAAGACACCTCCAACTGACAGATCATGAGCCACATGTGGCCCAGGCTTGTCTGGTTTGCTTTTACAGGGAGATATATATCTCCCTATAAATATATATATATATATATGAACAACATTTTATATATATATATATATATATATATATATATATATATATAAAATAGCATGGTGTCCTTCCCCTCCCCTCCCCTCCTCTCCCCTTCCCTTCCCTTTTGTTCTGTACTGTTACATCATGAGGTATTGAACAATACACAGAAATTTTTTTTTTTTTTAATTTTTCTAGGCCAGGCATGTAATCCCAGCAGTTCGTGCAGGTGAGATGGGCGGATCGCTTCAGCCCAGGAGTTCAAGGCCAACCTAGGTGATGTAATGAGACCCTCATCTCTACAAAAATTAATGATTAGTGGGGCATAGTGGCGTGCATCTGTGGTCCCAGCTACTAAGAAGGCTGAGGTGGGAGGATTGCTTGAGCCCAGGAGGTCAAGGCTGCAGTGAGTCAAGATTGCACCACTGCACTCCAGCCTGGGCAACAGAGCAAGATCCTGTCTCAAAACAAAAACAGAAATCAAACTACAATGTGAGTGCAAGCTTTCTCAGAAAATACATCCTTTATTATTTTGGTTTTTGAATCTTTCATCACAATCTGCCACAGAATGTTCCCTTTCCAAATGAAAACTAATTTATAACTTGGTAGGGAACACTCTGGGACAAGTATTTTTTTTTTCTTGCTTTTTTCCAATTCTGGATACAGATTGGCAGACAGCAGTCTTGAGAGCTCGTTGGGAGGGTCTAACGGGAGTGCAGCTACTCGTATGCCCTTGACCGAAGACTGGTCCTCGTCTATTGGGGATGGTCGTCCTCTTCGACTGAGCGCACAGCTTTGGGAGGACGCACAGAGAGCAGTGAGGAGGAAGGGGACACCCACCTAGCCAGCTGAATCAACGCTGGTGATCAATGGGGTGACAGATGTTGCAGCCAGATCGCCCTCACATCCAGGCAACAGTGTTTAGTGAAGTACTGACATTGTTCAACAGAGAAACACAACAGCTGGGTTGGAGGTGGGCAAAGAAAGGGAAGTTATAAAACTCACCAAAGATTTGGCTAACATCAAGTCAGAAAGGGTATTCTCATTTTACTTAAAATGTCCACATTTGTTTTTGGTTTTGTTTTGTTTTGAGATGGAGCTTCGCTCTCGTTGCCCAGCCTCCAGAGTAGCTGGAATCACAGGCATGTGCCACCACGCCCTGCTAATTTTTTGTACTTTTAGTAGAGATGGGGTTTTACCATGTTGGCCCGTTTGGTCTTGAACCCCTCACCTACTTGCCTTGGCCTCCCAAAGTACTGGGATTATAGGCGTGAGCCACCACGCCCAGCCCCACATTTGTTTTTATGATAGACTATTTTCATCATTTATTATATTACTAAGTTATGTTTTAGATTTTTCAGTTTCAAGTTTGGTTTCTAAAGTAAATGAGTACAAACAACAAGCTCGGTTTCTCCTGAAACTCTCACAGCCTGCCTCTGACGTCAAATGTGTGTGGGTTGCACACTGCATTAGCCCATTCTCACACTGCTGTGAAGAAATACCGGAAACTGGGTGATTTATAAAGAAAAGAGGTTTAATTGGCTCACAGTTCTGCAGGTTGTAAAGGAAGCATCTGCTCAGCTTCCAGGAGGACTCCCCAAGTGCTGGGATTATAGGCATGAGCCACCATGCCCTGCCTTTTTTTTTTTTTTTTTTTTTTGTAGAGATGGGGTTTTGCCATGTTGTCCAGGTTGGTCTCGAACTCCCGGGCTCAAGTGATCCTCCAGCCTTGGCCTCCCAAAGTGCTTGGATTATAGGTTGTGAACCTCTGCACCTGGTCCCTAAACTTTCCAACCCACCGTTCCACCATGCTCCGTGTATCCGCTCTCCACGCTTTATGACTTCATTGCTTTAGTTCTGTTACGTGCAGCCTAGGGCATTACCAATAACTCAGGGTCCACGTTAGACTTTACAGATGACCTCATTTTCTATGAGGTTTGCCTGTGAGGAAGACAGCCCTAGAAATTGACAGCTAGGTTGAGACCTAAAGAGTAAGAATTAGCCAACACCAAGTAACGGGAGGGAGGAATACAGATGTTCCAAATGGAAGGGAGTGTTTGTTGAAATGATCAGGAGTTGGAAAATCTTAAGCATTTTTTTTTCTTTAGAGATGGATTCTCTGTCTGTCACCCACACTGGAGTTTAGTGGTTCAGTCATAGCTCAGTGTAGCCTTGAACTCCTGACCTCAAGGGATCCTCCTGCTTCAGCCTCTCGGAATTACAAGCATGAGCCATCATGCTTGGTTAATTTATTTTTAAAGTTTTTGTACAAACCTGGCCAGGTGCAGGGGCTCATGCCTGTAATCCCAGCACTTTGGGAGTCCTAGGTGGGTGGATCACCTGAGGTCAGGAGTTGGAGACCAGCCTGGCCAACATGGAGAAACCCCGTCTCTACAAAAAATACAAAAATTTGCCAGGTGTGGTGGTACACACCTGTAATTTCAGCTACTTGGGAGGCTGAGGCAGGAAAATCGCTTAAACTTGGGATGTGGAGGCTGCAGTGAGCTGAGAGTGCAACACTGCACTCCAGCCTGGGTGACAGAGCAAGACTCTGTCTCAAAAAATAAAAATAAAATAAATAAATAAATACAATTTTTTTTTTGTAGAGAATGGGTCTCGCTAGGTTGCCTAGGCTGGTCTCGAACTCCCGGCCTTAAGCAGTCCTCCCACCTCAGCCTCCTGAGTAGCCGGGATTAGTCATGAACCACCACATTTGACCTTTTAAGCATTTTTTTTTTTTTTTTTTTTTTTTTTTTTTTTGCAGGTTCACTCCAGGTACAACATGGGAAATGGAGCCAGGGAGACCATTTAGGTGCAGTTTAGGAGCAATGAGTGGAGCAGAACCAGGATGGAAGAAGTAAGCATGAGGAGAAGCGGACAGAAGTCAGGGGCGTGAGAGGAGACAGAAAGGAGCCGAGGAGAAAGTGGGGAGAGGATCAGGCTTGGTGGGGGTGGTCACACATTCTAAGATAATTTTGAGGTCTTCATAGAGGATATCAAGATGGCTGTTAGATAGGGTTTGAAGTCAGGAGAGAGACGTAGGTTAAGAGATAGGCTTGGGTTTATGTTACAGAGACCCAGGATGACAGTGGTTTATACAAAAGAAAGCATTGGTTCTCTGTCATGTAATTACACCAAAGCAGGCAGTTCAGGGCTGCTGTGCTGGCCACAGAGATTCAGGCTCCTTCCATCTCCTGGCTCAGCCAACCCTGGGATGTTGCCCTTGTCCACGTTGTCTCACCATCATGTCTGCAATCTAAACAGCAGGAGAGAGAGAGGCGTGGGCAAGAGGGGCCAGAACCAGTCGCACGGTCGCCCTTAGCCTCAAGGGGGTCTGGGAAATGCAGCCTTTCTTCTGTGTGGCCACAAGCCCAGTTAAAAAGAATGGTGGTGTTGGCCAAGTGCATGGCACACGGCTGGAATCTCAGCACTTTGGGAAGCTGAGGCAGGTGGATCACTTGAGGTCAGGAGTTCGAGACCAGCCCGATCAACATGGTGAAACCCCGTCCCTAGTTAAAAAAAAAAAAAAAAAAAAAATACAGGATGCCTGATTCCGCGCCCACCATGGCCGACAAAATGGACATGTCTCTGGACGACATCATTAAACTGAACAGGAGCCAGCGAGGAGGCCGCGGCGGGGGCCAGGTCGGCTCCCAGGGTGGCCGCGGCGGCGGAGCGCAGGCCGCCGCGCGAGTGAATCGAGGCGGCTGGCCCATCCGGAACCGGCCGGTCATCGGCCGCAGCGCAGCCAGCGGAGGCGGCAGGAACCGACCGGCGCCCTACAGCAGGCCAAAACAGCTTCCCGACAAGTGGCAGCACGATCTTTTCCACAGTGGCTTCGGGGGCGGTGCTGGCGTGGAGAAGGGTGGCAAACTGCTGGTGTCCAATCTGGATTTTGGAGTGTCAGACGCCGATATTCAGGAACTGTTTGCTGAATTTGGAACACTGAAGAAGGCAGCTGTGCACTACGATCGCTCTGGCCGCAGCTTAGGAACAGCAGATGTACACTCTGAGCGGAAGGCAGACGCCCTGAAAGCCATGAAGCAGTAAAACGGTGTCCCTCTGGATGGCCGCCCCCTAAACATTCAGCTTGTCACATCACAGATCGATACACAGCGGAGACCTGCACACAGCGTAAACAGAGGCGGCATGACTAGAAACCGTGGCGCTGGAGGCTTTGGTGGTGGCGGAGGCACCCGGAGAGGTACCCGTGGAGGCGCCTGGGCAAGAGGCAGAGGCGCCAGCAGGAATTCAAAGCAGTAGCTTTCGGCAGAGGAGCTGGACGCCCAGCTGGACGCCTATAATGCGAGAATGGACACCAGTTAAACAGACTGGCAAATCCGTGTGGACACGACCCAGGCGTCTCCTCTTGCTCCCTGGTTGCGGAGCGGTGGCTGGGGCTGTGCGGCCAATAATGGATTTGTTTCTTTTATGTTTTAAAATAGGATTTAAAAACTCATGTAAAGGTTTTTTTTTTTTCTTTCTTTTTTTTTTTTTTTAGTTCTGAAACAGACCTGTTTTATACCGAGTTATTTTGGGGATAAATTTTACTGGTTGCTGTGTTGTGGAGAAGGTGGCATTTCCACCTTTTCCATAATAAAATAGAAATGTGTGTAAAAAAAAAAAATACAAAATTAGGCCGGGTGTGGTGGCTCATGCCTGAAATCCCAGCACTTTGGGAGGCCAAGGCAGGCGTTATCACCTGAGGTCCAGAGTTCAAGACCAGTCTGGCCAACATGGTGAAACTCTGTCTCTACTAAAAATACAAAAATTAGCCAAGCATGGTGGTGAATGTCTTTAATCCCAGCTACTCAGGAGGCTGAGGCAGGAGAATTGCTCGAACCTGGGAGGCAGAGGTTGCAGTGAGCTGAGATCGTGCCACTGTACTCCAGCTTTATATTCCCAGGTGGTCTGGGAATATAAAGATGACTCTGCAGATAGCAAGTGAGACTCTGCCTCAGGAAGATTGCATGCACAAATCCATGTATCAGTGCATCCGTTTATCTATCCGTGCACTTATCCACACATCCAATCCCTTCACCTATCCATTCTCCCATCCATCCATCCATGTATCCATCCATCCATCCATTCATCCATCCATCATCCATCCATTTATCATCCATCCATTTATTCATAATCCATCCATTCATCCATCTGTTCATCCACCCATCCATTTATCCATCCATCCATCCATCCATTCATCCATCCATCCATCCCTCTATCTGACCATCTTTCATTTTACAGCATCCTCAAATGTCACAGCTAGAAAAGTCCCAATAGAACATGTTGTTCAATTTTCAGCTCTCTTTTTGTACAGGAAAAACGTACATGAGGCCCCATAATACAACACCCCCTTTTCTGAAGTCTCTAAGTGAGTAAGGTGATGGAGCCAGATCATGAACTGGGGCCTTGTCCCTGTGTTCCTTCCACACTGCAGTGCCTCTCCTGAGCCCATGGCATGGAAGCATCTAAGCTCTGAACACCTGCTCTATCTTCTGTTTCTCTGAGGTCTGTTCACTTCTTGTGGGCAGAGTCCCCACAACCCAGTGCTGTCAGCTGATGCTGCTGATGATAAGGACGTCATTACCCAGCTCATGAGTGACAGAGATGGAACAGGGCCCTGGTCTCTGGTGTCAGTTTTGTGTCCATATCTTAGCTCACCCCTACCTCTATCCTCCATCCTGTCACTAGAGAGACTGTGAGCTCCTTGAGGGCAGGCCCCACATCTGATTCCTCCCCTCCCAGTGCCCAGCTCAGAGACGGTGCTTAGGCTGCTGGCCACTGAGTACACCTAGGGGAAGAGGCTGGACTGGGCTCTTGGTCCCTCTGCCTGGTGCTTCTAGCTGCTCCTTCAACTTCCAACATCTCAGCAATCAAAGGGGAGGTCAAGGGATTGGAAGGGAGGCTCAAGTGTTCCTCAGCCCTCTGTGCAGGAAGAAGTGCGTGTTTCCCGGCTGTGGGTGAACTTCCTGGCCAGCATTAAACGACACAGCATCCTGCCCCCTGTGCGGGACTGCCTGCCTGCCTCGGCACTTCTGGAAGAAGGTCTCAGTGTGGTGCTAGAGTATCTAACACTTTCTGACTTGCGGATCATAACTCCCTTTCCTTGTTAACCAAGAGCAGAGTTTTAGGCCAATGCTTCCAGCAGGGAACAGAATTTAGATCTCAAGAATTTTGTTTACATTGCATTTATTTTCATGTTTTACCTTCTACTGATGGCAGACGAGACTGGTTTTCCATTTGCAGAAGTGATACCAAAAAAGATTCCTATTACAATAATTTTACTGTGAATAATGAGCCATTTTAAAGAAAAACATAAAGCAAAAAATAGTACAGGTGGTAAACCAATATGGCAAAATTACTAATATTCAAGGCTGAAGTTTGGCCAAGCATGGTGGCTCATGCCTGTAATCCCAACACTTTGGGAGGTGGGGATGAGTGGCCCTCTTGAGCCCAGGAGTTCAAGACCAGCCTGGGCAACATAGCAAGACCCCATCTCTAAAAAAAAAAAAGCCAGGTATGGTGGCACACACCTGTAGTTACAGTTACTGGGGAGATCAAGCTAGGAAGATCGCTTACACCCAGGAGTTCGAGGCTGCTGTGAGCTGATTGTGCCACTGCACTCCAGCCCGGGCAACAGAGTGAGACCCTGTTTCAAAGAAAAAACACTGGCCAGGTGCAGTGCTCATGCCTGTGGTCCCAGCATTTTGGAAGGCTAAGGCTGCTGATCACTTGAGCCCAGGAGTTGGAAATCTGCCTGGGCAGTATAGTGAGACCCTGTCTCTATAAAAAAATACAAAAATTAGCTGAGTGTGGTGGTGTGTGTCTGTAGTCCTAGCTACTCTAGAGGTTGAAATGGGAGGATCACTTGAGCCTAGGAGTTCGAGGCTGCAGTGAGCTGAGATTTGTCACTGCACTACAGCCTGGGTGACAGTGAGACTCCGTCTCAAAAAAAATAAAAAAGAAAAGAAAGAAATAAAATAAAATAAAATAAAAAGGATGATGTTTGGGAAATTAGATCCCCAGGGAAATGGAAATTCCATCTGCTGCTCACCTGCCCGTTTCTCCTAAACGGGAGATCAGGGTACTTGGGGCCCCATTTCTATGGGGTGGACCATTATAAGTAAGCCTAGCTGTGGCAAATCTGTTTCTCTGGATACTCCAGCGAGCTGGGAGGGGCGATGACCAGAGGGCACAGTTGGGAGCTGCCCTGCTCTGGGACAGCGGTCCTCTCCACATTGGATGAAACTCAGTTCTCCCTGGCCGGGGTCTTGCTCGTCATGGAGTGGTGAGAGTCCAAAGCTGAGGTGTGTGCAGATGGAGGAGGATGGGCAGAGGAGCCTGTGGGTTTTCTGACTCCAGGTCCCCACTCCAGCAAGACAGTGCTGCTCCAGCTTGGCTCAGCAAGTTCCCCCTTGCAGTTTGGGGGTCAAAGTCACAGTTCATTTGTAATAAAATGCTCCTCTGCCTGGTCTGGTCCTCTCTTTGTGTATTTTCCTGGAGGACCTCACAGGGGGTGAGTGGCCAAGGAGAATGGGATCTGTGGCTCTGGGAAGCTAGATTCCTGCCATCTCCTGCCAGCACGACTGACAGCTTTCATCACCACGCCAAGGCTGTTCAGCACCGTAGGACCCTTTTGCTCTGGTATTGGGGCTTTGGTAAACACTGAGGGAAGGTGGAGGTGGCTGGTCGATGCCATTTCCTGCCTGTCTGGTACCTTCGGTGCTTCATCTGGATGCGATCCTGAAGGCTTCTGGCCTGGAGTTGGCCCCACCCCCAGATCTCTGAGCCACAGCCCCAGGCAGCTGAGCAGAGGCACTGCTGGGCTTCCCCTGGTCCACACAGCCTGGCCACCACCTGGACCCAGGGACAAGGAATCCAGATGGAAGGGGCCTGGGAGGGGCATCTTCCCTGGAGTAGCCTCAGGCTCAACCCTAATGCTAGATCTTGGGGTCCCCGGTCCCACTGAGGCAGCACCTTCCTCGAAGTTCTCTGGGGGACCCTGGGGATTCAGAACCCCACACTGGTCCGGCCTTCACGCTTCCAGAAAGCTGAGATCTGCTCCAAGGTGACCCGTGGTTGGAGGCCCCACTCAGGATCTGGGCTCCCTGGCCGCTGTCTCCTGGCCTGGGGGCTCCCAAACTGGGCACTGGCCTCTGGCTTCTGCTCGGGTTCAGCCCAGCTCACCAGGCCTGTGGCAGGGGGCCTCCCCTCCCAGGGCTGGGGCCCCCAGAAGGTGCTCCGGGCTGGGACCTCTGGCGGGGTCTGGGGACCCAAGGAGCTGGGAGTGGAGTGCGGGGCTGAGCGGGCAGATGGGGCGGTCGCTTGGGCCTCCAAGGCGCCCATCTGGGTGGGAGACTCAGGGGCCCGGTCCGTCAGCAGAGGGACTGCAGAGCCGTACCAGTCCTCAGAGCGCTCTCGGGGGGTGCCCATGGGCTCAATCCACAGCTCTCCTCCTGGGCGCCACACCAGGGTGGGTGCATGGTGGCTGGGGTCTGGGTGGACAGTGCGACGGAACAGGCGTTCGGCCAACACGGCAGTGGTGAGGATGAAAAGTGCGGCCAGGGCGGCCAGGGCCAGCATGATAGGGATGCAGGGCCCACAGGGCAGCGAGGCCCATGGGGCTGCCTCCCACGTGGGGGTCCCCTCCACGTGCCCAGAGGGTGGATCTGGAGTCAACAGCATCTGGGAGACACAGGGGTGAGAAGAGGAAGCAAATGAGGCAGAGGGGGCACAACCAAGATGAGAGAGAGGCAGCAGGTGACCAGGAAAGCCTGGGGGAGGGGCCGGGCAGGAAGGCTCACGCCTGGAATCCCAGCACTTTGAGAGGCTGAGGCGGGAGGATCGCTTGAGCCCAGGAGTTCAAGACCAGCCTGGACAACACAGTGAAACCCCATTTCTACAAATAATTTAAAAACTAGCTGGGTGTGGTGGCTCCACTTGTCCCAGCTACACAGGAAGCCGAGGTGGGAGGATCACTTGAGCCCAGGGGATCGAGGCTGCAGTGAGCCCAGATTGCACCACTGTCGTCCAGCCTGGGTGACAGAGCAAGACTTTCTCAAAAAAGAACAAGAATGTTCTGGAGAGACAGAGGAGCAAGGGGGACCAGAAAAGGTAAGTATGAGCTAGGTGGGGCCGGAGGACAGGCAGCCTACCTCAGCGTGCAGCCAGTCCCTCCAGCCTTTCCACAAGCCCCATTTCCTGCCCAGACCCCAGGGTGCCACAGACAAGAAAGGCCTCCAGGGCCTCTTTCCTCCCCACTTGGTCCCCTCAAGTCTTGCTCAGACCTAGAGAGGAAGTGGTGGGTAAAGAAATGAGAACCTCTCCTCCCACTGGGTCCTCTGGGTGTGTGCTCCCCCCATCCCACACCTCCACCACCTCCCACCAGCAGCTCCTCTGGCCCCTTGGGGCTCTTTTGCCCCTCACCACTCTCCTCGGACTTGATCTTGCTCTTATAGGCTCCGTGGACTCTGCTGCTGGGTGGCTGGTCCTCTGGAGGCGCCTTTGCACCCTCCCAGGCTCTCCAGCTTTGCCCAGGCTTGGCCCTATCTCTATCTCTCTTACTTGTCTCTGCACATCTCCCTCTGTCCCCCACATCCTCCATCTGCAGGGGCCTCCTGCACCCCTCAGCTTACCTTGGATCAGTCCCTGGGCTCCTCTCCCTCCTAGAGCCACTCTTCCTGGTGCCAGACTGGAAGGTGCAGGTTCGGAGGGCGCAGGGCGGTCGCCTTTCAGACGTAGAGGCCCGGCCTCTGATGAGGGCGGAAGGGAGGGCACCGCTTGTTGCTGGGCAACTGTGCCCCAACTCGCCTGCCCCCGGGGAGTGTTTCCAAAGCAACCCAAGGGGATGTGGTCACTGCGGTGAGGAGGCGTTTCCTGGGGTAGGGTGGGGCTGGAATGGGCAGTGGCTCTGTTGAACTTAGTGTCACCCCATAGCCAGGCCCGGGCCCCAGAACATTCACACAGAAGCTGAGAAAGAGGACGCAGGAGCCAGGCATGGTGGCTCATCTCTGTAATCCCAGCATTTTGGGAGAGCAAGGTAGGAGGATCACCTGAGGTCAGGAGTTCGAGGCCAGTCTGGCCAACACGGCGAAACTCCATCTCTACTAAAAAATACAAAAATTAGCTGGGTGTGGTGGTGGGCGCCTGTAATCCCAGCTACTTGGGGAGCTGAGGCAGGAGAATCACTTGAACTGGGACATGGAGGTTGCAGTGAGCCGAGATCTGGCCACCACACTCTAGCCTGGGCAACAAAGCAATCTTAAAAAAAAAAAAAAGACTCTATCTCAAAAAAAAAAAAAAAAAAGGACACAGAGACTCTGGCCTGTACATTCTCAGAGAACCATGGTCCTTCCCCTGCTGCTCCTCCTGGGAGGCTGCCCCGCCCCGTCCTGCCTTGTCCTATCCACGGTGCCTCCCAGATCTACTGCTGCCATCCAGCCCCCTCAGACAACCCCTGCTTGGCCAGCCTGCTTCACACTTATTTTTTTATAATTTAATTTTTGTTGGGTAGAGATGGGGTCTTGCTATGCTGCCCAGGCTGGTCTCGAGCTCCTGGCCTCAAGAGATCCTCCTGCCTCAGCCTCCCAAAGTACTAGGATTATAGGTGTGAGTCACCACAATGGCCGTTGCCTCAGACTTTTAATTAACATAAGTCTCTCTCTTCAGACCATTTAGCCTCCATTTTGGTTGGAAATATCAGTGAGGTGAGCTTGGGGGACAAAAACGTCAGGCCTCTGGGAGGAGTCCCGGGTATAAAAACCCCGACCATCCTACCTGCTCCCCACGTCTGTCCCTCTCCTGGGGCTGAGGGTGGGAGGAGCCTGGAGCAGCGTGACGAGATGTCATCAGGCTCTGGAGTCCGGGAGACCTTCTGAGATTCTCCAGTTTGACTCACTCATCCTCAGATGACAAAAGTAAGGCCTAAAAGAAGGAGGTGACGTGCCTGGGCTTGGCCGGGCATGGTGGCTCATACCAGTAATCCCAGCACTTTGGGAGGCCAAGGTGGGTGGATCACCTGATGTCAGGAGTTTGAGACCAGCCTGGCCAACACTGTGAAACCCCGTCTCTACTAAAAATACAAAAATTAGCTGGGTGTAATAGCAGGGGCCTATAGTCCCAGCTACTAGGGAGGCTGAGGCAGGAGAATCACTGGAACCTGGGAGGCAGAGGTTGAGGTGAGCTGAGATTGTGCCATTGCACTTCAGCATGGGCAACAGAATAAGACTCTGTCTCAAAAAAAAAAAAAAAAAAAAGAGAGAGAAATCCCTGGGCTGGCACATTCCCAGCACACTACACAGCTCTTAATAGCTGTCCATATTTTCTTTTGCAAAGCAACAGTCACTTAACGTGAACGCCTATAACACATTGACGCACAGCGTCTTTCAAAAGACGTCCGGATGCAGTGGCTCATGCCTGTAATCCTCAAATGGGAGGATCATTTGAGCTCAGGAGTTCAATACCAACCTGGACACCATGATAAAACCCGGTGTCCACAAAAAAAGTTTTGGCCAGGTGCAGCAGCTCATGCCTGTAATCCTAGCACTTTGGAAGCCGAGGCGAGTGGATCACCTAAGGTCAGGAGTTTGAGACCAGTCTGGCCAATATGGCAAAACCCCATCTCTACTAAAAATACCAAAAAAAAAAAAAAAAAAAAAAAAATTAGCCGGGTATGGTGGCACATGCCTGTTATCCCAGCTACTCAGGAGGCTGAGGCAGGAGAAGCGCTTGAATTCAGGAGGCAGAGGTTGCAGTCAGCAGTGATTGTGGCTCCACATTCCAGCCAGGGCTACAGAGTGAGACTCCATCTAAAAAAAAAAAGTGTTCAAGGCCAGGCGAGGTGGATCATGTCTGTAATCCCAGAACTTTGGGAGGCCGACGAAGGAGGATTGCTTGAAGGCAAGAGTTTGAGACCAGCCTGGGTAACATAACAAGATTCCCATCCCTACAAAACAATAAAAAATGTAGCCAGGCATAATGGCATGTGCCTGTAGTCTCAGCTACTTGGGAGGCTGAGAGGGGAGGATCATTTGAGCCCAGGAGTTGAAGGCTGCAGTGAGCTATGAGTGTACCACTACACTCTAGCCTGGGCAACAGAAAAAGACACTGTCTCAACAACAGCTATACTTAGTTATTCTATCAAATTTAAGAAGACAGGCACAGGCAAAAACATATTTATGTTCAGCAATTTGTTTCAGTTATTTCTTCTTACTTGGAAATAATCCACGTACCTAATGAATATCTAATAGTTAATTTAATAAAACATACTTGAAGATTAAAAATTACATGAAAAGTTTATTTATAAGAAATTATTGCCGAGTGTGGTGGCTCAGCCTGGGAGACAGAGCAAGACTCTATCTAAAAAAAAAAAAATTATTTACATAGTCTTGTATCTCCCTGCAGATACGTGTTAATTTCAAAGGAAAGTAGTAGCCGGGCACGGTGGCTCACGCCTGTAATCCCAGCAGTTTGGGAGGCCGAGGCAGGCGCATCACTTGAGGTCAAGAGTTCAAGATCAGCCTGACCAACACAAAGAAACCCTGTCTCTACTAAAAACACAAAAATTAGCCAGGCATGGTGGCACATCCCTGTAATCCCAGCTACTCCAGAGGCTGAGGCAAGAGAATTGCTTGAAAACCCGGGAGGCGGAGGTTGTGGTGAGCTGAGATCGAGCCATTGCACTCCAGCCTGGGCAACAAGAGTGAAACTCCGTCTCAAAAAAAAAAAAAAAAAGGAGTTGGGGGCAAGACGTGGTGGCTCATGCCTGTAATCCCAGTACTTTGGGAGGCTTAGGCAGGCGGATCACGAAGTCAGGAGTTAGAGACCAGCCTGGCCAATATGGTGAAACTCTGTCTCTACTAAAAATACAAAAATTAGCCAGGTGTGGTTCCTGCTGTTCTAGCTACTCAAGAGGCTGAGGCAGGAGGATCACTTGAGCCGAGACGTTCAAGGTTACAGCGAGCTATATCACGCTACCTGGACAATAGAACAATACCCTGTCTCTGACAACAAAAAATTACACAAACACAGATCATTTTGTTCGAAACTGGATTTATAGTCTTATAAACCTTGTGTCAGACCCTACTACCTTAAAACATATACTAGAGATAAATATAAAACTGTCTGACCAGTAAACCTAAGCAAAAATATATGCTGCCAATTCTGAAGACATTTCAACTTTTATTTTACAATACTTTTTTTTTTTTTTGAGACAGAGTTTTGCTCTGTTGTCCAGTCTGGAGTGCAGTGCCACGATCTGAGCTCACTGCAACCTCTGCATCCCAGGTTCAAACAATTCTCCTGCCTCACCCTCCCAGGTAGCTGAGATTACAGGCACTTGCTTCCACACTCGGCTAATTTCTTTGTATTTTTAGCAGAGACAGGGTTTTGTCATGTTGGCCAGGCTGATCTCAAACTCCTGACCTCAGGTGATCCACCCACCTCAGCCTTCCAAAGTGATGGGATTACAAGTGTGAGCCACAGTGCCCAGCCTATTTTACCAATACTTTTTAAACCAGCTTATTTATTAAAGATTAAAGATTTACTGAAGTCAGAGGAAGTAAAAGACATTTGGATTAATTACTTTCTCTCTTTCTCTCTATACACACACATACAGAGTAATTTATATTTGTTTTTTTTTTTTTTTTTTTTGAGACGGAGTTTCGCTCTTGTTACCCAGGCTGGAGTGCAATGGCGCGATCTCGGCTCACCGCAACCTCCGCCTCCTGGGTTCAAGCAATTCTCCTGCCTCAGCCTCCCAAGTAGCTGGGACTACAGGCGCACGCCACCATGCCCAGCTAATTTTTGTATTTTTAGTAGAGACGGGGTTTCACCACGTTGACCAGGATGGTCTCGATCTCTTGACCTCGTGATCCACCCGCCTCGGCCTCCCAAAGTGCTGGGATTACAGGCGTGAGCCACCGCGCCCGGCCGTAATTTATATTTGTATATTTTTTCTTTTTTAACAGACGGAGGGCATCTTACTTTGTCACCTAGGCTAGAGTGCTGTGGCACAATCATAGCTCCCTGTACCCTCAAACTCCTGGGCTCAAGTGATCATCTCACCTCAGCCTCTTGAGTCACTGGGACTACAGGCACAGGCCACTATGCCCACCTAATTTTTAAATTTCTTGTAGAGATGGGGTCTTGCTATGTTGCCCAGGCTGGTCTTGAACTTCTGGTTTCTAGTCATCCTCCCACCTTGGCCTCACAAAATTCTGGGATTATAGGTGTGAGCCTGCACCCAGCTATATTTGCAACTATATGAGCACTCATATATGTAAATATAATTTCTTAAGGGATTTCTGGCCAACTATGCCAGATTTTTTTGCATAATACATGTACATACGCATAAACACATTTAAACACACATACAGGCCTGGCATGGTGGCTCATGTCTGAAATCCTAGCACTTTGGGAGGTCAAGGCGGGAGGACTGCTTGAGCCCAGGAGTTTGAGACCAGCCTGGGTAAACATAGTGAAACCCCAGCCAGGAACAGTAGCTCATGCCTGTAATCCCAGCCCTTTGGAGGCTGAGGTGGGCAGATCACCTGAGGTCAGGAGTTTGAGACCAGCCTGGCCAACATGACCAACATGATGAAACCCATCTCTACTAAAAATACAAAAACTAGCCAGGCGTGGTGGCAGGCATCTGTAATCCCAGCTACTCGATTACGCCACTGCACTCCAGCCTGGGCGAAAGAGTGAGACTGTCTCAGAACAAAACAGAGCAAAACAAAAACAAAAACAAAAACAAAATATAGTAAGACCCCCATCTCTACTTAAAAAATAAAAATAAAATAAAAACACACAAAAGGCAAAAAAAAAAAAAACCAAAAACACATTTACACACACATAAAGGTCTTGTAACTTTCACTTTAGAATGTAAGTCATGAGATAGTAACACAAGCTCACCAGTTTATTTTATTATTATTATTTTATTTATTATTTATTATTATTATTTTTTTAAGACGGAGTCTCACTCTGTCACCTTGGATGGAGTGCAATGGAGGGATCTCAGCTCACTGCAACCTCCACCTCCTGTGTTCAAGTGATTCTCTTGCTTCAGCCTCCCGAGTAGCTGAGACTATAGGCGTGCGCCACCATGCCCAACTAATTTTTGTATTTTTAGTTTCACCATGTTGGCCAGGATGGTCTCAATCTCTTGACCTCATGATCCACCCGCCTCGGCCTCCCAAAGTGCTTGGATTACAGGGGTGGGCCATGGTGCCTGGCCTATTTTTATTTTTTTGAGACAGTCTTGCTCTGTCACCCAGGTCGGAGTGCAGTGGTGCAATCTCAGCTCAGTACAACCTCTGCCTCCTGGGATCAAGTGATTCCCCTGCCTCTCCTCCCCAGTAGCTGGGATTACAGACGTAGGCCACCACGCCTGGCTAATTTTTGTGCTTTTTAGTATAGACAGGGTTTTGCCATGTTGGCCAGGCTGGCCTTGAACTCCTGGCCTCAGGTGATCCACCCGCCTTGGCCTCCCAAAGTGCTGGGATTACAGACATGAGCCACCGTGCCCCGCAAGCTCACCAGTTTATAAAAGACAGTTGGATCCAAATTATACTTCTGGTAAAACCGAACCTGTTCACACGGCAAAGTTTTATTTCCCCTGATAAGTAATCTGATTAAGGCTGCGGACCAAAATTTTGGGTAAAGCAGTTTCATGGCAGTTTGATTTTTTAAAAAACCAAAAAACAAAAACTCTTTTACACATTAAAAATTTTTTTTCCCTTTCGGTTGAGTGTGGTGGCTGGTGCCTGTAATCCCAGCACTTTGGGAGGCTAGTGTGGGAGGACTGCTTAAACCCCTAAGCTCAAGACAAGTATGGGTAACAAAGTGAGACCTCACCTGGACAAAAAATAAAAAAATTGCTGGGCACGGTGGCTCACGCCTGTAATCCCAACACTTTGGGAGGCAGAGGCAGGTGGATCTCCTGAGGTCAGGAGTTCTAGGCCAGCCTGGCCAACACGGTGAAACTCCGTCTCTACTAAAAATACAAAAAGTAGTTGGGCATGTTGGCGGGCACCTGTAATCTCAGCTACTCAGGAGGCTGAGGCAAAAGAATCGCTTGAACCCAGGAGACGGAAGTTGCAGTGAGCCGAGATCACCCCATTGCACTCCAGCCTGGAGACAGGAGCTAAACTCCAGCTCAAAAAAAAAAAAAAGAAAAGAAAAGAAAAAGAAAAAAGAAAAATTACCTGGGCGTAGTGGCACATGCCTGTAGTCCCAACTCAGCACTCAACTGGGGAGGTTGAGGCAAGAGAATTGCTTGAACTCAGGAGGTTGAGGCTGCAATGAGCTGTGTTCTTGCCAGTGCACTCCAGCCTGGGCATGAGAGTGAGATTGTTTCAAAAAAAAATTTTTTTCTCAGTTTCAAATGAGTCTAGGGTTACATTTTCCATTGTTTACATTTTAGCCAGGATTGGCCAAATTGTATAAGAAAAACAAAATCTCTAAGTACCCTGGAACTAGTAGCACATCTACCTTTTGTGTACTGGTCTGGTTTGATTAGCAAATGTGGGCAAGAAAGAATTTTAGCAGGTGTTTTATTTTATTTTGTTTTTGTTTTTGCTTTTTGGCCTTTGTGTGGCAGAAAAAGCAACATTTTTATGCTAGACAGAGCTATCTCACATCATTGCCCTGGCTCAAGGTTTCTACCTGTTTTATCTGAGAGAGCCTAACTTTTATAAATGTTTATCTAGTTTTTTTTTTCTTCCTTTCTCTCTCTCTCTCTCTTTTTTTTTTCTTTTTCTTTTTTTTTTTTTTGAGATGGAGTCTCACTCTGTTGCCCAGGCTCGAGTGCAGTGGCATGATCTCGGCTTACCACAACCTCTGCCTCCTGGGTTCAAGCAATTCTCCTGCCTCAGCCTCCTGAGTAGCTGGGACTACAGGCGCGTGCCACTACACCTGGCTAATTTTTTTTTGAGACGGAGTTTTGCTCTTGTTGCCCAGACTGGAGTGCAATGGCACGATCTCGGCTCACTGCAAACTCCACCTCCCAGGTTCAAGCGATTCTCCTGCCTCAGCCTCCCGAGTACCTGGGATTACAGGCATGTGCCACCATGTCCCACTAATTTTTTGTCTGTAGAGACAGGGTTTCTCCTTGTTAGTGAGGCTGGTCTCAAACTCCTGACCTCAGATAATCCACCCGCCTCAGCCTCCCAAAGTGCTGGGATTACAGGTGTGAGCCACGGTGCCCGGCCTTGTCATCTCTTTATCTTTCTTTTTTTTGAGATAGAGTCTGGCTTTGTTGCCCAGGCTGGGATGCAATGGTGCAATCTCAGCTCACTGTAACCTGCACCTCTTGGGTTCAAGGGATCCTCCCACCTCTGCCTCCTGAGTAGCTGGGATTACAGGCATGCGCCACCACACTGGCTAACTTTTGTATTTTTAGTAGAGACGGGGTTTCTACTAAAACCCCTGTTGGCCAGGCTGGTCTTCAACTTCTGACCTCAAGTGATGTGCCCACCTCAGCCTTCCAAAGTGCTGGGCGTGAGCTGCTGTGCCCAGCCTTTTTCTTTAGATTATTAATTTTTCAATTAAGTGTTTCATCACTGTAAGCAATTGTTAGGCGAACCTAGATTTGTGTTTTTAAAAAAGGGCTAGCTGGTCTGAATATTGTGCACCTGTTAGTGCTAGCTACTCAGGAGGCCGAGGAAACAGGATCGCTTGAGCCCAGGAGTTTGAGGTTACAGTGAGCTACGACCATGCCACTGCACTCCAGCCTGTGCAACATAGCAAGATACCATCTTTAAAAAAAAAAGAAAAAAATAAAAAAGAAACTTCTCTAGGTTGTTGGTTACCATGGAGTTGTAATTTGAAAGCCCTTTAAGACTTTTATTTAATCTTGGCTTGAATGCCATAAGTAGGTAGCTTTATCTCAAGACTGGGGGAAAGTTAGCAGATTCAAAGCAGGCAGACAAAAAAAAAAAAAAAAAAAGAAAAAAAAAGGCGAGTGAGATAGAGAACTTAGAAGGCTCTCCGTGTTAACTCTACAGTTGCAGGTTTTATGAACAATGACCATTTGAGCTCTGAATTTTCCTTGATGTAATTTTGCTCATCAGTTTTAAAATGTGCACAAGAACGAGCCATATGTGTAGCCAGCTGGAGTCCTAGAAATCCTGGCATTGGGCAGGCGTGGCGGAGCACGCCTGTAATCCCAGCACTTTGGGAGGCTGAGGCAGGTTGATCACCTGAGGTCAGGAGTTCAAGAGCAGCCTGGCCAACACGGTGAAACCCTGTCTCTACTAAAAAATACAAAAACTAGCTGGGCATGGTGGTGCATGCCTGTAATCCCAGCTACTCAGGAGGCTGAGGCAGGAGAATCATTTGAACCCAGGAGGCAGAGGTTGCAGTGAGCCGAAATTGCACTGCACTTCAGCATGGGGAACAACAACGAAACTCTGTCTCAAAAAAAAAAAAAAAAAGGAAACTCTGGCATGCCTTCATGTTTGAGAATCCCCATTCCATTTCCTTACTTATCTTTTTTTTTCTTTTTTTTCTTTGAGACAGTGTCTCGTTCTGTCGCCCAGCTAGAGTGCAATGAGTGGTGTGATCTCGGCTCACTGCAACCTCTGCCTCCAGGATTCAAGTGATTCTTCTGCCTCAGCCTCCCGAGTAGCTGAGATTACAGGTGCCTGTCACCACACCAAGTTAAACATTTTTTGGTATTTTTTAGTAGAGATGGGTTTTCACCATGTTGGCTAGGCTGGTCTTGAACTCCTGTCCTCATGTGATCTACCTGTCTTGGCCTCCCAAAGTGCTGGGATTACAGGTGTGAGCAACCGCGCCAGCCCCCTTCCATTTTGTATTAATCTCTTGAGAGCAAAGACAACCCTATAAATGCTGTAAAGGGATGTTAGGAGTTTAGTCTGGTGTTTTAGATGGCAGCAACCATCCCAGTGGCTTATGATAGCCATCCTGCACCCACTGGTTGGAATGTTTATTTTACTCTTGGGAGATTTTTAGAAACGAGAAAAGAGTCAAATGAAATCCAAAGAAACCAAGGTAACAGTATTCACAAAAATTTTAAGCCAAACTGGGCAGGTAGACCAAAGCAAAAGTAAATTTACTAGAAGACATCTCACAAACAGAATGTAAATTCTTTTTCTCTTTTTTTTTTTTTGAAGACAGAGTCTCATTCCATCATCCAGGCTGCAATACAGTGGCGTGATCTTGGCTCACTGCAACCTCTGCCTCCCGGGTTCAAGCGATTCTCCTGCCTCAGCCACCCAAGTAGCTGGGACTACCAGTATGTGCCATCATGCCCAGCTAATTTTTGTAATTTTTAGTAGAGACAGGGTTTCACCATGTTGACCGGGCTGATCTTGAACTGACCTCAGGTGATCCACACACCTTGGCCTCCCAAAGCGCTGGGATTACAGGTGCGAGCCATGGTGCCCAGCCCAGAATGTAAATTCTGTAAAGATCAGAGTACTCAACCCAAAGGACACTTGTCTGTACGTGAGAAAGGATTTATCAGAAAAGACAAAAAATTTATCAGCCGGGTGGCGTGGCTTATGCCTGTAGTCCCAACACTTTGGGAGGCTGAGGCAGGAGAATGATTCAAGCTTATGAGTTCAAGACCAGCCTGGGCAACATAGCAAGACCCCATCTCCACAAAAATAATAAAAAATATTGTCCAAGTGTGGTGGCACACACACATAGTCCCAGCTACATGGGAGGCTGAGGCAGAAGGATCACTTGAGCCCAGGAGTTTGAGGCTGCAGTGAGCTGCAGTCACCTCACTGCATTTGGGCCTGGGCAACAGAGTGAGATTCTGTCTCAAAAAAAAAAAAAAAAGTCTTTTATCATCCCAAGAGAGACGTCTATTTGCTGAGACCAGCTTGGTCACCCAGGTGGTGCTGAAGGAATGAAGAAACAGACACAGAGATAGAAAGCAAAGGTGGGCTCAGGGGGCTCACAGCATTCCCAGCTGGGCGCCCAGAGCAGACTCTGATCCACATATTTATTCTTCACGTTCCAGTGACAAGCTTAACAAGGGGATGCTCTGTGTTCTTTCATAGGTTAAAGATAAACTAATCAGGCAGCTAGTGTCTGTTCACCGTAGGTTAAAGATAAACTAGAAAACATGCTTTACAAGGGAACAATGGAGGCAGAGTCACATACCCTGTGTTCAAAGACCTAGTTCATCTGGTGTGAGATGTACACATATTGTTTACTGTTTTAGAACGCCTTGAGCAGTTTTCCACTTTTGGGGGGGGGAGCTCGGTTTTCCTTGCCACTGCTCTCAGCAAGCAATGTAATTCATCACACACATCAGAATTTGCTCTCAGCATATATTCTTTTATTAAGGCAGCCTTATCCAAATCAGATCCCACATAAAGTTAAGAGCTCCTATCAAAAAGAGGGAGGGTTGGCCTGAGAGAAGACTTAGCAGGGTGGAACAGGCCAGTGGTGGAATCAGAGAGTGCTTCCTTCACAGCACTCACAGCCTTCAGTGAGTGCTGCATGACAGTTCCAAGAATCACTGACTCCTTTTATTAGTGATCTTTTCAGGTACCATTTCCATATATAGATGTATCATGTATGTCTACCTAATAACAGAGGCTCTTTAAAAGGAAATGATGTTTATTTGGGAATAATGCAATAAGAATACATATGCCATAGTAAACAATGTGTGTATTCAGGGAGGTAAAGGAACAAAGATCAACAACAATGCCAGGCGCAGTGGCCCACACCTGTAATCCCAGCAGTTTGGGAGGCTGAGGTAGGAGGATCACTTGAGGCCAGGAGTTTGAGACCAGCCTGGGCAACACAGTGAGACCCCATCTCTACCAAAATAATTTTTTTTAATTGCCGGGTGTGGTAACTCATGCCTGTAATCCCAGCACTTTGGGAGGCTGAGGCAGGTGGATCATGAGGTTAGGAGTTTGAGACCAGCCTGGCAGACATGGTGAAACCCCATCTGTACCAAAAATACAAAAATTAGCTGGGTGCGGTGGAGTGCACCTGCAATTTCAGTTACTCAGAAGGCTGAGGCAGGAGAATCACTTGAACCCAGGAGGCAGAGGTTGCAGTGAGCCAAGATCATGCCATCGTACTTCAGCCTGGGCGACAGAGCAAGACTCCGTCTAAAAAAAATAATTTATCTGAGTATGGTGGTGTGCGCCTATAGTACCAGCTACTCAGGAGAATCCCTTGAGGGTGGGAGAGTCCCTTGGGCTCAGGAGTTTGAGGCTACAGTGAGCTATGATCATGCCACTGTACTCCAGCCTGGGCATGAACACGAGACTCTCTTGAAAGAAAGCAGGAAAGAAAGAAGGAAAGAGGGAGGAAGGGAAGAAAAGAAAAGAAAAAGGAGGGAAGGAAAAGGAAGGAAGGAAGGAAAAGTAATGAAGGAAGGAAAAGAAGGAAAGAAAAAAAGAAAGAAAGAAAAGGAAGGAAGAGAAAGAAAGAAAGAAAATAAAGGATGGAAGAGAAAGAAAATGAAGGAAGGAAAAGAAAGAAAAAGAGAGAGAGAAAGAAAATATTAACTGGGCATAGTGGCATGTACCTGTAGTCCCAGCTACTCAGGAGGCCAGGATGGGAGGATTGCTTGAGCCTAGTTGTTAAAGACCAGCCTAAACAACATAGCAAGACCCTACAAAATATTTTTTTAAATTAGCCAGATGTAGTGGCACACACCTGTAGTCCCAGCTATGTTGGAGGCTGAGATGGGAGGATCACTTGAGCCCAGGAGTTTGAGGCTGCAGGGAGCTATGATCATACCAGTGTACTTCAGCCTGGGCAGTAGAGCAAGACCCTGTCTCAAAAACACAAAACAAAATAGTTTTGGAGTTCTGTCCTTGGCTCTCTTGTTTCCTGAGTCTATATGGTGGTTTTAAAACATGCTTGCAAAATTTTTAACAATACTCCTATTGAAAAGATTAAGTCGGCCAGGCACAGTGGCTCATGCCTGTAATCCTGGCACTTTGGGAGGCCCAGGTGGGAGGATCACAAGGTCAGGAGTTTGAGGCCAGCCTGGCCAACATGGTGAAACCCCATCTCTACTAAAAATACAAAAATTAGCCGGGTATGGTGGTGGGCGCCTGTAGTCCCAGCTACTCGTGAGGCTGAGGCAGGAGAATCTCTTGAACCCAGGAGGTGAAGGTTGCAGTGAGCAGAGATCACACCATTGCACTCCAGCCTAGCGACAGAGCAAGACTCCGTCTCAGACAAAAGAAAAAGAAGAGAAAAGATTAAGTCTCATTTCCCTCCTTTTGAATATGAGCTGGCCTTAGTGACTGAATCCTCACAAGTGGAATGCATCAGGAGTGTCACACCATGACTTCCAAGGCTAGGTTGAAAATATAAAAGTGATAAAGTGCTCTTCTCTCTGTCTCTCTCTCTTTTTCTTTTTCTCTATCCCCCATTCTTTTCCCTTTCCTCCCTGTACTCACCCTTGGAACCCAGCCACCATGTTGTGAGGGAGCCCAACACACATCCAGGTGCCCTGGTTAAAGTCCTAGCTATGGTCCCAAGTGACAGCCAGCATCAACTATAACATATAAAGGAGCCAATCTTCAGATGATTCCAGTTCCAACCTTCAGGCCACTCAGCTGGTGCCAGGTAGAGTAGGGATGAACTATCCCTATAGAGCTCTGCCCAGTGCAAATTGTGAGAAAGATAAGTATTGCTATCTGAGGTCATTAAGTTTGGAGGTGGTTTGTGGCATAGAAATCAGTAATTGGACCATTCCACTTCAAGGGTTCTCACTGGGTGGGTGAGGGTGGCCCTGCAGAGTGGCCTGTGGGGCTGCTCATATTTCATCCTTAGGCTTCCCCTACCCCGCTCTGCCAGATTCTTACACAGATGAGGGCCTGGACTGGGGAGTGGGAGGGGGAGTGCAGCAGAGCAAAGGCATGGAGTTGACTGAGAAATTCCACAGGAGGCTGGGTGCTGTGGCTCATGCCTGTAATCCCAGCACTTTGGGAGACAGAGGTAGGTGGATCACCTGAGGTCGGGAGTTTGAGACCAGTCTAGCCAACATGGCCAAACCCCGTCTGTACTAAAAATACAAAAAAATCAGCCAGGCATGGTGGCGGTCACCTATAATCCCAGCTACTTGGGAGGCTGAGGCAGGAGAACAGCTTGAACACGAGGGGCGGAGGTTGCAGTAAGCCGAGATTACACCACTGCGCTCCAGCCTGGGCAAAAGAGAAAAACTCTGTCTCAAAAAAAAAAAAAAGAAGCTGGATTCAGTGGCTCATGTCTATAATCCCAGCACTTTGGGAGGCCGAGGTGGGTGGATCACTTTGAGGTCAGGAGTTTGAGACCAGCCTGGCCAACACAGTGAAACCCCATCTCTACTAAAAATATAAAAATTGGCCAGGTGTGGTGGTGCTCACCTGTAATCCCAGCTGCTCAGAGGCTGAGGCAGGAGAATTGCTTGAATCCAGGAGACGGAGGTTGCAGTGAGCAGAGATAGCACCACTGCACTCCAGCTTGGCCGACAGAGCCATACTCTGTCTCAAAAATTAGAAAAAAAAAAAGAAACTGGGAAACTGGCAGGAGTTATTTCTGGGTACAAAAGGGTAAAGTGAAAAAACCAGCAGGAACCAGCAGATGGCCAAAAACGCCATCTCTAGCTGCCCTCATTGTTTATTATAGTAAGACACTCATCAGCGCCATGATAGTTTACAAATGCCATGGCAATGACCCGGAGGCTATTGTCCTTTTCCTTACAGTGACCCAGAAGTTACCACCCCTTTCCTAGAAAGTTCTGAATAAACTGCCCCTTGATTTGCATTAACCTACCACTTAATTTGCATGTGATTGAAAGTGGATATAAATACAGTTGCCACCAACCCACAAGCCTGTCTCTGGGCACCCTGCCTATGAGTTAGCCTTCCTCAGCAAGGAGCAGCTCCAGTTAAGTGAAAGATTGCTGAAGATTTCACCCCTGAATTCTTTCCCGGGCAAAGCCAAGAATGCTCTTGGGCTAAGCCCCAGTTCCGGGGTTTGCTTGCCTGCCTGCATTTATTCCAGAAAGTTCTATTGGACATTGTTGGTGGGTAGAAATTTGGGCACTACCCAGAGTGTGGTCTTAGAACCAGCAACATCAAAGCCAGGCACGCTGGCTCATGCCTATAATACCAGAACTTTGGGAGGCCCAGGTGGGTGGATCACCTGAGGTCAGAAGTTTGAGACCAGCCTGGCCAACATGGTGAAATCCCGTCTCTACTACAAATACAAAAAAAATTATCTGGGTGTGGTGGCTGGTGCCTATAATCTCAGTTATTTGGGAGGCTGAGGCCAGAGAATCGCTCGAACCTGGGAGACAGAGGTAGCAGGAAGCCAAGATCACACCACTGCACCCCAGCCAGGGTGACAAAAGAGAAACTCCGTGTCAAAAAAAAAAAAAAAAAAAACAAAGAAAGAGAATCAACCACTACATCGGGATCTCCTACCCCTGGCTCCTGGCAAATACCCATCTACTTTCTGTGTCTGTGGATGTATCTATTCTAGACGTTTCACGTGAGTGGAATTGTGCCTGTAATCCTTTGTGCCTGGCTGGGTTCAGGTGGCCTGATGCTTCAAGTTTCACCCATGCCACTGCACAGCTCTTCTTCATGGCATGGATGGACTGCATTTTGTTTATTCATCAGCTGATGGATATATGGGTTGTTTCCACTCTTTGGCTGTTATGAGTAACGCTGCTATGAAAATTCATGTGCTTTTTGTGTGGACATGTATTTTCAGTTTATCTTGGGTATATACCCAGGAGTAGAATCCTGGGTCATATGGTAAGTCTATGTTTAACTTTTTGAGGAACTGCTAAGTTCATCCAATTTACAGCTGCTAAGTTCATCCACTTCTTAGGTTCTCCTCGGAACTCACACTTCTACAGCAGTGACAGCTTTCACACCTCCCTCGTCCACACTGTTAAGCACCACCACAAACCGGGCCACTGGGCAAAGCCTGGAGATCACCAGCTTCCTGCAAGGAAAGCACCAACAGGCCGGGTGCTGTGGTTCATACTTGTAATCCCAGCACTTTGGGAGGACGAGGTGGGCGGATCACCTGAGGTCAGGAGTTTGAGACTAGCCTGGCCAATATGGTGAAACTCTGTCTCTATTAAAAATACAAATAGCTGGGCATGGTGGCACATGCCTGTAATCCCAGCTACTTGGGAGGTTGAGGCAGGAGAATCGCTTGAACCCAAGAGGCAGAGGTTGCAGTGAGCTGAGATTGTGTCATTACACTCCAGCCTGGGTGACAGAGCAAGACTCCATCTCAAAAAAAAAAAAAAAAAAAGCAGGCACTGGGCACAGTGGCTTACGCCTGTAATCCCAGTACTTTGAGAGGGTGAGGTGGGCAGATCACGAGGCCAGGAGATCAAGACCATCCTGGCTAACACGGTGAAACCCTGTTCTCTACTAAAAATACAAAAAATTAGCTGGGCATAGTGGCGCACACCTGTAGTCCCAGCTACTTGGGAGGCTGAGGCAGGAGAATCACTTGAAGCCAGGAGGCAGAGGTTGCATTGCACCACTGCACTCCAGCCTGAGCAACAGGGTGAGACTCCATCTCAAAAAAAAAAAGGAAAAGCACCAATAACAGGCATGGGGGAGGCACAGGTCCCGCAAGTCCTCCCGGAGACTGTCTGGCTCTCTTCCTGCCACACTCATGCCACCCATGCCGCCGAAGCCAAAACATCTCCTCCTATGTGACCAGAATTCTGGATCATTTGTTGCTTTCTTTCTTTTTGCAAATTAAAAGAAAAAAATTTTTTTAGAGATGTGATCTTCCAGTGTTGCCCAGGCTGGTCTCAAACTCCTGGGTTCAAGCGAGTCTCCGGCCTCAGCCTCCCAAAGTGCTGGGATTACAGGCGTGAGCCACCACACTAGACCTTTTTTTTCATTTTGTTTTTATTTTTTAGGGAGAAGGTCTTGCTCTGCCACCCAGACCGGAGTGCAGTGGCATGATCACAGCTCACTGAAGCCTTGTTCTCCTGGGCTCAAGTGATCCTCCCACCTCAGCCTCCCAAAGTACTGAGATTACAGGTGTGAGCCACCACACTAGACCACTTTTTTGTTTTACTTTTTAGGGACAAGGTCTTGTTCTGTCACCCAGGCCAAAGTGCAGTGGCATGATCTCAGGTTACTGCAGCCTCGACCTCCTAGGCTCAAGTGATCCTCCCACCCTAGACTCCCAAAGTGCTGGGATTGCAGGCATGAGCCACTGTGCCTGGCCAGAGCAGAATCTGAACCCAGATCCAACCATCTCCAGAGTCCTCCATCCACTGAATGAATTACTTATTAAGCGTGTCAATCCCATGAGACTTTTTTTTTTTTTTTTTTTTTTTTTTGAGACAGAGTCTTACTCTGTTGCCCAGGCTGGAATGCAATGGCATGATCTAGGCTCACTGCAACCTCCGATTCCTGGGTTCAAGTGATTCTCCTGCTTCAGCATTCTAAGTAGCTGGGATTACAGGCATCCACCACCACACCCGGCTAATTTTTTGTATTTGTAGTAGAGACGGGTTTCACCGTGTTGGTCAGGCTGGTCTTGAACTCCTGATGTCAGGTGATTCACCCACCTGGGCCTCCTAAAGTGCTGGGATTACAGACTTCAGCCACAGCACCTGGCCCCATGAGACGTTTAAATCCTCAAGAAGAGGGTCCAGGGCTTTCTGCTGTTCTTCCCATCACTCTCACCCCTCAGCTAAAAGTTCCAGTCTCACTCAGAGCCTTCTTTCTGCCAACAGGGAACAAAATCAGAGCTGAGCTCAGGAGAGTTCTGTCCCCGCCCTGGGCTGGCCAGGTCTCTCCTGTCCTTGGCTGTCAAGATTCCAAACTTGAGAGCTGAGAAAAATTATGGGAATGAGTTAGAAAGGTCCCAAGTGCCGCCTCTCTGGAGGAAATCCAGGGTGGAACAAGCTGAGCTTTATAGCCAGTTAGCCCTAAGATTAAATCTGAACTTCCCTGTTTACTGTGAGACTCTTAGCAACCTACTTGTGCCTGAATTTCTATTTTTCACTAATTCCCAGTGTGAATGGCTATTAGGGGGATAATAATAGTTTATTTATTTATTTATTTAATTTTGAGACAGAGTCTCCCTCTGTGGCCCAGGCTGGAGTGCAGTGGCGTAATCTCGGCTCACCACAACCTCTGCCTCCTGGGTTCAAGTGATTCTCCTGCCTCAGCCTCCCAAGTAGCTGGGATTACAGGCATGTGCCACCATGCCTGGCCAACTTTTTTGTATTTTTAATAGAGGCGAGGTTTCACTGTGTTGGCCAGGCTGGTCTCGAACTCCTGACCTCAAGTGATCCACCCACTTTGGCCTTCCAAAGTGCTGGGACTACAGGCGTGTACCACTGCACCCGGCCCGAATAATACTAGTTTAGATAAATCACTTCATGAAGTGGGCACACAACTCTTTGTTCCCGCCCACGTTGACCCAGCATTGCTCGTCATCTCTGAAAGACCACCAAGGGACCTGCCCTCCATTTCACGGACCCACTTGAAACCTGGTCCATGCAGGCTTGCTCTACCCTGGCCGTCATGTTCCCTAGGCACCAGGCCTCTCCTTTATCCCACTCCACCTGTTGGCCCACCTGACGGCACTGGAGCCTGCACCCTGGAGTCTGTCTCGGACTCCTCACCTGCCCCGACCTTACTTGGCTTCCTCTGTGATATTGACTTGGTCCACCACTTTTGCCAGCCTGGTCTGTCTGCCATGCCCTACCCATCCATCTTCTACCTTGGATCTATGCAACCGCCTCCCTTTTGTCCTGTCTGCAGGGTGCTGAGCCTCCAGGGTCTGCAGCCTCAGCTGCCCTGATCCTTTCCTCCTGAAGCAAAGGAAGATGTGTTCATTCGGTTCCCACTGCCGATCTCGCGCCTCTGTCCAAATATCTCCAGTCCCGTGCTACTGCCCTGGCCATAATTGTTTCTTTTTTGTAGTTGTTGTCGTTGTTATTGTTGTTTTTGTGAGACAGGGTCTCACTCTGTGGCTCAGGCTGGAGTGCAGTGGCGTGATCTTGGCTCACTGCAACCTCTGCCTCCCGAGTTCAGGTGATTCTCCTGCCTCAGCCTCCTGAGTAGCTGGGATTACAGGCATGCGCCACCACGCCCACTAATTTTGTACTTTTAATGGAGACGGGATTTCTCCATGTTGGTCGAATTCTCAACCTCAGATGATCCAACGCCCTCCACCTCCCAAAATGCTGGGATTACAGACGTGAGCCACCATGCCTGGCCAAGGGCCAAAGCCTTTACTGAGTCCAGGACATTCCCCAGGCAGGTTTCCCACAGAGAGTTCTACTTTATTATTATTATTATTATTGCTATTATTTTGAGACAGGGTCTCCCTCTGTCACCCAGCCTGGAGCACAGGGGTGTGATCATAGCTCACTGCAGCCTCAAACTCCCAGGCTCCAGCGATCCTCCCATCTTAGCCCTCAAATGGCAGAGACTACAACGTGTACCACCAGGCCCAGCTAATTTTTTTACTTTGTGTAGAGATGGGGTCTCACTATGTTTCCCAGGGTGGTCTGGAATCCCTAGTCTCCAGCAATGCACCCACCTCAGCTTCCCAGAATGCTAGAACTCCTGGGCTTAAACAATCCTCCCACCTCAGCCTCCCAAAATGCTGGAGCTCCTGGGCTCAAGCAATCCTCCCACCTCAGTCTCCCAAAGTGGTGGGATTATAGGCATGAGCCATGGTGCCCAGCCCTGCTGGAGGTTCTGGCTGGTGGATTAAAGCAAGCAGGGGCTAGGAGCAGTGACTCACACGTATATTCCCAGCACTTTGGGAGGTTGAGGTGAGAGGATCACTTGAGCCCACGAGTTCCGGACTAGCCTAGGAAACACAGTGAGACTCCATCTCTAAAATAAATAAATAAATAAAAGCAGACATGAGTTCCAGGAGACACACTGGGATGGAGAGGTGGCACTGTGGCACACCTGCAGCATCCATGCAGAGGCAGGGGGTGGTCAGTGGGGGGAGGCAAACACGTTGCGTCTGTCCCGTAGGCAGGTGGTTACCAGGAGGTAGTTATAGAAGGGAGATAGGTAGACAGCTATTGGATGGATCACCATGAGACATGGGGAGGAGCTGGAGAGCTTGAAACTGGCAAGGGTGGCCGGGCGTGGTGGCTCATGCCTGTAATTCCAGCACTTTGGGAGGCCCAGGCGGACGGATCACGAGGTCAGGAGTTCAAGATCAGACTGGCCAACATGGTGAAACCCCATCTCTATTAAAAAATACAAAACTTAGCTGGGTATGGTGGCTCGTGCCTGTAATCCCAGCTACTTGGGAGGCTGAGGTAGGAGAATTGCTTGAACTGGGACCCGGGAGGAAGAGGTTACAGTGAGCTGAGATCGTGCCACTGCACTCCAGCCTGGGCTACAGAGCGAGACTCCATCTCAAAAAAAAAGAAAGAAAGAAACTGGCAAGGGTAACTAGACCCCAGTCCATAACAGACTGCTTCCGTTATGAGAAAGCTCAAGTTATATTCAAGATAGTTGCCAAGGCAACATAAAATTATAAGAACTCACTACACTCTGATCTTGAAGGCTGACATCTTTTCACTCTGCAATTCTGGCATCCACGACCACACTTCCCTGACCACAGGCAGCATCCCCATCCCTCCTCTCTGCTTGACTGTGTCGGCAATGGCCCCATTGTTCTCACTGAACTGCAAAGAAGTGTTCCTTCATGCTTGTCCCTCAGAGGCTGTGAGCCCCTCAGGGCAGAAAACATTTACTTTATTTCCATTTTCCTAGTGCCCTCAGCAAGAGCTTTCCATGGTACGAAGCTGAAGCTGTCTTTGCCTGCGTCCTTATTCTTTCATAAAATGAGCGACAGCAAGATTATCTTTCCCCTGGTTTGTCTTGCTTCCTTTACTGGGCCAGAGAGACAAACCTCCTTCCACCACTGGGAACTCAACCTGTGAGCTGGCAGGGACAGCTCCTCCCACACAGGAAGTTGGGGTGGGAGCCACCACTGGTTCCTTTAAAAAATGACTGGACCTGCCGGCACAGTGGCTCACATCTGTACTCGTAGCACTTTGTGAGGCTGAGGCGGGCAGGTCACCTGAGCTCAGGAGACCAGCCTGGCCAACATAGTGAAACCACATCTCTACTAAAAATACAAAAATTAGCCAGGGGTGGTGGCGCATGCCTGTAATCTCAGCTACCTGGGAGGCTGAGGCAGGAGAACTGATGGAACCCAGGAGGCAGGGGTTGCAGTGAGCTGAGATCATGCCATTGCACTCCAGCCTGGGCAACAAGAGTGAGACTCCATCTCAAAAAAAAAAAAGACTGGACATGAACAAAGTGGTGATAGAAAAGATATAAATCTCCCAAACTTGGTACAATTGGGGCAAACTTGAGAAGCACAGTGGATGCTGAAATCAGTGATTCTGGCTTTAGCAGGACATACCCTGGGAGCTTTGGTTGCCCTGTAGAGCATTCAACAGGGAAGGAAAAGAACAAAATGGAAGTCGACATACGGAAGGCCAGGAATACATCATTAACTAAAATATGAGGAGTAATGAGACCTTTGGTGATCTTCCCAGCTCCACGGCTGGCGCCACTTCCCAGCGCACTAGGCTGTGCTGTTTCACCTGCGTGCTCTGGATGCCCAGAGAACACTTCCCAGGCAGGTGCCGTGCACTGCCGTTTCGTTCTCACAGCCACATGGAGGGGTCATTACAGCTATCACCTGCTTTACAGAAGCACAGAGGAGTAAAATAACGTGACCAAGGTACTAGACTGGATTCCAGCACAGCCTGGCTCCAGAGTCTGTGCTCTTCACCAGCTCACCACACCGCCTCTGTCTTGACGCATTTGCAAAACACCTCATGTGTGAGAGCAGATGACTGCCTGAACCTGTGTCCTTTAGGAAGGAAACCAAATCTGCTCATATTTTTAGATGAATTCTTCCTGACACAAAGCAAGAATAGGTGCATCCTGGTGGAAGGACCTCACCTCCTTCCCACTTTGACAGCAGCGTACCCAGCGTAGTTGTGCACTACATATGGCTGATTCTTAACGCTTGGATAGATGGGGAATTCATCCCTTTGCTAAAATACAGATCTTCATGCCTGTAATCCCAGCACTTTGAGAGGCCGAGGTGGGAGAGTTGTCTGAGATCAGGAGTTCGAGACCAGCCTGGGCAACAAGGTGAAATCCTGTCTCTACTAAAACATAAAAAATTAGCCAGGCATGGTGGCCCGTGCCTGTAATCCCGGCTATCAGGAAGGCTGAGGCAGGAGAATCACTTGAACCTGAGAGGTGGAGGCTGCAGTGAGCTGAGATCGTGCCACTGTACTCCAGCCTGGGCAACAGAGTAGGACTCTGTCTCAAAAAAATAAAAATAAAAATAAAAAAGCACAGATCATAAGACTGATGGCATGTATTCTATGTGGCAATAAGACGCCAAATTATAAACCAGACTTAAGGCCATGACAGGAAGAGTTAAGTCACACACTCCTAGGCTTTATGCAAACCTTCTCCTTAAGTCCAGAGAACCTGAGATGCTGCAGAAAGAGACTGACAAACCTAGTTTCTTAGAAACATTTAATAGGAACTTATAAACTGTCTATGCCTTGGGCAGCATGGAGACAAGACGGTGGATCCCTGCACCATTACCCTGCAAACTCAGGGCTTAGCAACTGTAGGGTAGGGGCGGTTCGGAAGGGATGTGCAGGGTGGTTAAAGTAGGACAGCATGAAGGTCATTTGACCCAAGGGCAGGATCTACAGAAAGGACCTGCTCTTACACAGGGAATGAAGGATGAATCTGAAATCTTAGAGGCCTTCCTGAAACAGGTTGATCAAAAACTAACATGGCAGGCTGGGCCTGGTGGCTCACTCCTATAACCCCAGCACTTTGAGAGGCTGAATCAGGCGGATTACCTGAGGTCAGGAGTTCGAGACCAGCTTGGCTAACATGGTGAAACCCTGTCTCTATTAAAAATACAAAAAATTGGGCCGGGCGCGGTGGCTCACGCGTGTAATCCTGGCACTTTGGGAGGCCGAGGTGGGTGGATCACCTGAGGTCAGGAGTTCAAGACCAGTCTGGCCATCGTGGTGAAACCCCATCTTAAAAAAAAAAAAAAAATACAAAAAATTAGCTGGGCATGGTGGCAGTCGCCTGTTATTCCATCTACTTGGGAGGCTGAGGCAAGAGAATCTCTTGAACCTGGGAGGCGGAGGTTGCAGTGAGCCAAGATTGCACCACTGCACTCCAGCCTGGCCAACAAGAATGAAACTCCATCTCAAAAACAAAACAAAACAAAAAAGATCAGCTTGGCTAACGTGGTAAAATCCTGTCTCTACTAAAAATACAAAAATTAGCCAGGTGTGGTGGTGTGTGCCTGTAATCCCAGCTACTCAGGAGGCTGAGGCGGTAGACTTGCTTGAACCCGGCAGATGGAGGTTGCAGTGAGTTGAGATTGTGCCACTGCACTCTAGCCTGGGCAGACGAATGAGACTCTGTCTCAAAAAAGAAAAAAAGAAAAGGAAAGAAAAAAAAGAAACTAACGTGGCAGATTAGCATCCAAGATGGAGTTGCTTTTGCCTCCACACTCCACCCTGCAATCCAGCTCTTACAGTCTCAGGGCCCTCCTCTTCCATGATGGTCCCCGAGCCTTTAGGAAGGGCACATGATACAGTATAGTTTTAGCAGCAGTGAGCTGGTGATGGAAAGCAGACTGGGCCCAGAAGAATTGAACCCAAATGAGGCAAATTCACAGGCTCTGTTGAATCATCTCTAGTCTTTAAAATACCACTTAAAAGTAAAACAACAAGATACACGACATTAATAATTTAAATAGCAGAAATAGAGTGCACACAAGAATTATAATCAAAAGAGAATTTTAATGTCAAAACAACAACTCCAAATAAGAACTCGTCCTATTAGGGAGCCAATGAAAAGCATCACGAAGAAAATTAAGCCGGGCGCGGTGGCTCACGCCTGTAATTCCAGCACTTTGGGAGGCCGAGGCGGGCGAATCACGAGGTCAAGAGATCGAGACCATCCTGGTCAACATGGTGAAACCCCGTCTCTACTAAAAATACAAAAAAATTAGCTGGGCGTGGTGGCGTGTGCCTGTAGTCCCAGCTACTCGGGAAGCTGAGGCGGGAGAATTGCTTGAACCCGGGGGGCGGAGGTTGCAGTGAGCTGAGGTCGCGCCACTGTACTCCAGCCTGGCGCCTGGTGACAGAGTGAGACTCTGTCTCAAAAAAAAAAAAAAAAAAAAGAAAATTAAAGCCCAGATCTTCTTTAGAGACTTGTTACAGCCAGGAAATAATAATTCAGGTTTAGTTCAAATTGTATTCAAATAATAAAAACTCAAAAACAATGGTCAGGTCTAGAATCTAAATTTTTCTCTCTCCAGTTTCTCCATTTCTACCAAGTATAAGTAATAGCAGATCCAATTTGCTTGCAAGAGATATCTTAGTCTTATTATATTTGGCCTGGTTAGCTACATAAATTGTGGCAAGAATAGATATCAGATATGTAAGATTTTTAAGTTGACTTTGCTGAAACTTTTTTCTTTTCTTCTTCTTTTTTTTTTTTTTTTTTTTTTGAGATGGAGTCTCAACTCTGTTGCCCAGGCTGGAGTGCAGTGGCGAGATCTAGGCAACCTCTACCTCCCGGGTTCCAGTGATTCTCCCACCTCAGCCTCCCAAGTAGCTGGAATTACAGGCATGCGCCACCACACCCGGCTAATTTTCGTATTTTTAGTAGAGACGGGGGTTTCACCATGTTGGCCAGGCTGGTCTCAAACTTCTGACTTCAGGTAATCTGCCCACCTCAGCCTCCCAAAGTGTTGAGATTACAGGCATGAGCCTCCACACCTGACTTGCTGGAACTTTTATAAGGAATTTTGGATTTGGCTTTTTTTCTCTCTTTCTTTTTTATTTTATTTTATTTTTTTTTGAGACAGAGTTTCGCTCTTGTTACCCAGGCTGGAGTGCAATGGCGCGATCTCAGCTCACCGCAACCTCTGCCTCCTGGGTTCAAGCAATTCTCCTGCCTCAGCCTCCCGAGTAGCTGGGACTACAGGCATGTGCCACCATGCCCAGCTAATTTTTGTATTTTTAGTAGAGACGGGGTTTCACCATGTTGACCAGGATGGTCTCGATCTCTTGACCTCGTGATCCACCCGCCTCGGCCTCCCAAAGTGCTGGG